>JAVYIG010007214.1:0-32500 GCA_035222895.1 Strongylocentrotus droebachiensis | reverse complement strand
AAGCAAGTGATACATTTGATATGAAAGGACTTCTAGGTCACAATCTGAATATTAGTTGTATTAGTTTTTTTTATTTTTTAGATTGGGTAGACTAGTACAGAGTCAATTTGGTTGAACTACTTCTTCGTACGTACATCTGTATTCCCTTGACATGGGGAATAAGGAAATGAATGTAGGTTTAATGGCACAAATGTAACTGTAAACCATATTTTGCCATCTGTATCACAGACTATAAAATACTTTTGAATCAGAGGGAAACAAAACATTTCCTTCAACCGCTCGTAAAACACACTGAGGACGACTTGGAGCCATGAAAAAGGACAAATGCTTAATGTGAATTAACCTCCTTATCTGTAGAGGCAATGCGCAATATGATTCCATGGTAATTTCTATCATCACTGAACGTTTGACACATTTTAATTGATAGTTTTCGCTATCATCCACCAAATGGCATCCCTCTGAGTTGTTTATTGCGGCTCAGTCCCATGAATAGAGATCTATGATGGATGTTTTGTTTGCTTGGACTAGTCATTGCCCCCTACCAATAAACATCTGTCCCCCTTCCCAAGGAGAGAGCTGGACACATTCCTGTCATGCTAGGCTTCACATGCTATCATGGGACATTACTGAACATAAGCTGTTGTCTGCTTTTAAAGATGAAGTTGAGCTCTGGTCATGCGATTGCATTGTGAAAGAAATGGTGAGGAATCGACCAGAAAAAGTTGATAATATAGTATATAAGTATTTGTGTGTATTGTAAGGTTCTGGAATTATCAGAATGATAAGAAATTTGGCCAAGTCTTGGTAAAGTTACAAACACTGTACACAGAAAGATGTATATGGGACTACACGAACATGTGGCGTGAAAATCTGTCCCGATTTTTCACGATGTTACATGACATATTTAGAATATGAATGCATTTGAAGAACCATGCTTTTCAGGGAACATGTTTTATCTGATGTTCTTCCACACTTGCATAATAACAATAATAACGCTCACAAATTATTTTTCACCTCTTCCCAGAACTCAACCTTCTCTTTAAAGATAGCTAAGTACTGGTCATGTGATTACATTGTGAAACAAAGTGCCTCAAAGCAATTGAGAAACATCAAAGAAATCCTAGCTACATGTAGTTCAAGATAGAAAAATATCCGTCCTCTGGCTGCTGCAGCTAAACATTATGTTTCAAAAGTATTGCTAAAGGTAATAAGAAGCGACGTGTTTAACTAAATCTAAAAATGTATGTCATAATGCATATCCCATGAGCATCCAGGTACATTTCTCTGCTAAATGTTAATGAGAAAACGTATCAGTTGTACCGATTCACGATAATTACTGATCACGTCGAGCCTGGAGACATGCCGAATCTCAAATTGGATGATTCAAGCAATGTTACGGGATATTTTTAATGATTTTTTCACACGTTTCCTCGGTGAGTCAAGTGATACCGCAAGCACTGCCATTTGTAACCTGCTGTGGAACATTATGCCGGTTACAACGTCGACGGACGAAATCAATGCACGCCGCGAAAATCACTGAATTATTGAATGAGTCACCGCTTGCATTCAGTGGGACTTGCAGCAGTAATGAAAATGTTTGGGTGCTGCTAAAGATGTAAATTAATATAGGGAAATGTAACTTGGCGGTCATCTGCATATGAATGAGCTAGACCAGCTGCTTGATCAATACCAAGCCGGGGAAAGTTGGTGAATGATGCAATGGATGGCAGCCATTCAATCAGAAGTCGATCACTGGAGTTGCTTCAAGGTTTAATTAGTTAACATTGTATGAGTAATACAAAAATGATTGCATTTTTACCAAAGTTTGTGAATGCTTCATTAATCATTGAGAATTGGTGCTCAAAAGGGGAAAAGGAGATTGAATATAATTTCAAGCCCTGTTTCAAGGATGATGTTTGCAGCCCTCAATGGCATTGCTTATAATAAAAAGTTATGATTCATTTTTTCATCAAATCAAGGTGTTTGCGTCCCTTATATTTTGTCCGGTAATTAACATCTTCAAAAGGCGAAAAGTGATATAATTTGATGAAAAATATCTTTTTAACTAGAAGCATACATTATTCTCCTAATCAAAACATGCCAGTGCCCTCTTTACAATCGTATCTGTAAAATAACTTAAATATAATGTAAATGACTGAAATCTGCAATTCATGAGAATAAACATCTTAGTTTGATCCCCAGTGGCCTTTTTGAAGATGAATTTAAATAAAGCACCAACATGGTTGCTACGGCAACAATGCAATTAAAAATCACAAATATAATGTAAATGACTGAAATCTGCAATTCATGAGAATAAAAATCTTAGTTTAATCCCAAGTGACCTTCTTAGACCCAATTACATAAAAGCACCAACATCGTTGCTACGGCAACAATGCAATTACATATCACAAATTAATGAAAATCTATTTGGATTATTTAGCTTCTAAGGCGATTATGTTTTATAGGGCAACCCCCACAAAATGTCAAAACAAATACAAAAGTCTGCCGTTAATACCTACCATCAATCAAGTAAAGAGGAAAGAGTTGACAGATGGAAATGGGTATTTTATATATTTGAACCAATATACAACCACAATTACCTAGATGGAGTTAGAAATATGAGATCTCAATGTGGGTAGAGACAGAATACGATTGACCTTTCCGTGGATACGCACCGCTTCTAGATCTATCGTCGTATCATATCTGTGACCCTTTCACGGAGGAGAAATGCCACCGCCAATTTTATGAGCCTCATTATTGAAACAAAGCCTGAAATATTTGTTTTTCATTATCCTCGAGATGTCGAGGGAGGGGGAGGCCTGCGCTGATGTATGTGACCATCTTCTTCTCCTCCTCCGACATGAGATGGTTTAAATTGCCTGGATGGACTGGGATGCGAGAATAATGGTTATTTGTAGGGCAATAGGGGCCATATACTGTCATTTCTGAGATGACTTTTCTTGGGGAGGAAAACCCCCAAAGGTCTTCTCTGCCATTAAGCTAGAGATGAAAGTCAAAGTCAAACAAATAAATATCCAGAGGGCCTTGCGTGTACATGATGCTCTATCTTCATACTCCTTCGTCTTTAAATTGCACTCGTAATCACATATCTTCCCCCGTGTTCTGCACACCTATTATTTTCTATCACCTCATTGTTTTTCCCATTTAATATAAAACGCAGGTGTCAATGACTTTTTCACAGCCAGTAATTTCTCGTCCTCTTCTTCCTGTTTAACTACTAGGCGTGTGTTTGTTTTTTCATGACGAAGAAAGAAAGAAAGCAACTCTTTAATTTCTTGATAAGTCAAAACTTTCTAGGTCCCTCCTAAGCCTGTTCACACACATCTAAAATGCTATCACCATCTCAAAAAGCACATTCTTTATCAAAGTGAGTGAGCTTTACATCTGTATTTGCCTCAAGAAATATCTTGAGAATTTGTTATTCTTCTACAGCATATGGTTAAAAATAAAGTAATTGAGATTCATGTGTACATTTTTTTGAATTAATAATGAATGGTGATTTATCTATTTTGCTTGCGTGAGACAAGAAGTCAATACTGTATACCTACACATTGGCCATTTTTTGATGTAACAATAATTTGATGTTTCTGCTGATTTCAATGTTCTCATCATTTTAAAGATAAAGTTGAGTTCTGGTCATGCGATTGCATTGTGAAAGAAAAGGTGTGGAATGGATCAGAAACAGTTGATCATGTAGCATGCAAGTATTGGTGTGTACTGCAAGGTTCTGGAGTCATCAAAATCATAATAAATTTGGCCCAGTCTTGGTAAAGTAACAAGTACTGTACACAGAAAGATGTATATGGGACTGCACAAATGGTGTCAGGGCTACTTACCTTGATTTCCTTATCTTTCTATGCTCATTACTCAGCCAGTATACATTTTCTACCAAAATCGTTTGGCAAATGACATTTATTTGTAATCTTGAACATTCAGTGTAAGTTTTGTTTGATTCTGTGAGAATTCATTTTCTTTTTTTTTACCAGAACTCAAGTTTATCTTTAAAGTGAACTGATTCCCCTTTTGAACTAGTATTGCCCCCCAATGAGAACGTGCTCAACATGATACCAAGATTAGGTGTCAGACTGTTCCTCAAGCGATAATTACCTTTACCAGTCTTGCGGGGATAAGAGCAATCACAATATAAATATAGAGGGAAGCATTCATTGAGGCATAATCGAAAAGAAACAAAGAGAAGGAAGATCAACACTTATGTCTCTCACAATTCCGATTCCGATTCCGTTTCCATCCAGTGAAGCATGAATGCTTGCTTGCTATTCAGCCACTGACACATTCTCACAAACTCTCTCTCTCTCTCTCCATGGGCTGTACAAAATGTTGCGAATTGTCTTTTTGTTGCCTGTCAGTGTCGCAAAGATGCAGATTTAGTCAGGTTTGAAGCACAAATACTTGTCAATCATAGGTTGCGTTTATCTAGGAAATTTTTGGCTAGAATCAGGTTTCTCAAACGTCTTTCAGGCAAATTTAGAAGTAGATAAACGCAAAGCCTTTTTCAAACGTCTTTAGATATGGGCATATCTAAAGACGCAAAAAGGTGCGTTTTGTATGTGACATACAGCCAGAATCACGTTTCAAAATGATCGATAAACGCAAAGCTGTTTTGTACCTCACATACAAATATGACCACCCAGGTGTTGTGTACAAGCATACGTGTGAAGTTGACCTCCGAGAAACTGTCTGCTTCCCGGGTCAAACGGCGCTGAGCAGCTGCGAAGAGACGAGGCCTTTATTGCGAATCGTGAAGTGTAGATAAACGCGACATCCCGCAAATCACGATCGTATAGTGGGGTATGATAGTGGGGTTCGTAGTGGGGTACTAAGGCTGTGCACAACAGTGTAATGAGGTACCCGAGTACACTCCCAGGCTTACAGGCGAATACTCGTGTATTCGGACGCCATGTTTTTTTATAATTTTTTTGAATTTTTTTTGATTTTTTTTTTAATTTTTTGATTTTTTGACTTTTTTGACTTTTTTGACTTTTTTTGCCACTACCATACCACTCGGCAGTTTCTCAGATCCCTCGCCCAAAACGCATGCAATTTTACTTTGAGTTGCAGTTGAAGGCGCCGATTTAATAAGAATAATAACAGTAAACAATGCTGTTTTAAAAACCAAAGATGGCAGAATAATCCATTTTCCTCCAAGTCCAAACAGAAATCTGGACATTTGGTCCCAGTTTCTGAAAGGTGAGTTTGACAGTGCTCGAGTTGGGAAACATTTTTACCGACGGTACCATGCCAGCGGCTGCCGCTCTCCCTGGCACGGGTAAACGTGGGTCTGGACATTTTTTTTTTTTTTTTTATTTTTTTTTAATTTTTTTTTTTTTTTGCGGCCGAATATTCGGGTACGAGAAATCGTACCCGAGTAGTTGTCAACCGTGCGGGTACTCGAGCATTCGACTACCCGTCGCAGCCTTATGGGGTACGATATGTACATATCTAGTGGCAAGCCTAGATAAACGCGCTCATAGTCAGTCGTACATAAGATCTGGACTATACAAACTAGACTACCATTAAACTTACAGAGCACATACATGTAGCCCCCAAACTGTAGCTGCAAGGCACATTGTCAAGCCAATTTAGGCCGACTCAATAAACTTTTTTTGTTAGTGTCAAGTCATGTAAGTCCATGGTCAGTTAGAACCTATAAGTTGGAGACCCCCCCCCCCCCCCATAAAAAAAAAAAAATAAATAATAATAATAATGAAAAGATTTAAAAAAAAAAAAAAAATCCTATATCATTTGTTTAAAAGGCATATTCAAAGTTATTATTGCGGCAGAGGAATGGCAAAGGAAAGAGAGAGAGAGAGAGAGAGAGAGAGAGAGATAGGAAAAGAAAAGATGAAAGGAGACAAAAACTAATGGATGTGGACATGAAGGGTGCCAATTTTGGAGCAAGTACGTTAGTTCTATTGATGTGAGACCATTGCATATTTGTGAGTGAGTAGCCCATGCAATCTTGAGCATATAAAGGCTTGGGGAAGAATAGAGGTCAACGCGATACTAATTAAATATGGGGAGGGCCCTTATCGTGATTAGATAGAGGCCATGACAGGAACATGCATGAAGATGTTAACATCAGGCTCACATGTTCATGAATGTTCCATGAAGGGCAGATAGTGTGACGAAAAAAAGGACACACTTCATGATCTTATCTCTAGAAGAAAGGAGTATATTGCAAGAGGTCATGACCAGAATGACTTAAAGGATAGAAATGGCAACCATGATGCTTAAATAATCTCAAATGATTGTAAAACAGACATTTAACACTACACATCTATCTTTAAAAAAAATTACTCTCGCACCTTTATCTCCCCCTCCTATATATGTCGGCTCTAATACAGTCACATGTCAATTTGATGATCCCTCAGGCTTTGTGTTGTTATCTCTTCAAAATTATAACTGTCTTGGAAAACAGATTTATCAATCTAATGAATTCATTACAATAACAGTACTTTTAAAATAGACAAAAGGATGACACTTTTGGTAGTGATGGGACAACATCCATACAATATGCTGGTAAAGTTACTGTTTTGATTTTTCTCCACCCGTTCTTTATGATTACGACAAAATTGGCAAAATATGTACCTTTTCTTTTGAACTCACAAGGAGGATGGATATAAGGCGGAAATTATGTTCATTGCACCACTTTAGAAACATGAAAAACATGAAATTGCCTGGGAGCTACTCTTACTTTGAAAGCAATCCACTACAAAAGTGTCTGTAGGCCACTACAAAAGTGTCTGTAGGCCGCCACAAACAAACTTGATTTGATTTGGACTGTATAAATCGAATGGTTTATTCATAGGCTTTTATACTTGTATGTACTCGGTGTTATTGTATATTCTCTTCTCTCTAGAGGGGTAGAGATGGGGAAGAGAGAGGTGGAAAATGTAGCAAAGATCAAGAATGCTGAAGATCGAGGCGGTGCAACAAAGATGACTGACAAAGTAAAATGTAAGATGAAACAATGAGGAAAACTTAGGAAAAACATAGCATGCCTGTACTTCAAATAATCAGGGTCTAAAGATGGGAGAAAAATGAGGGAAATGTGAGACAAAGAATGAGATAAATTTGAAGAAAAAAAACCCTCAAACTTATAGATGGGACATGCCTGCACTTCATATTCTAGTTTCTGACTGAAGAGTCAGAGCAACAATGAAGAAAGACAGGCCAAAACGAGGGAAATTTCAGGAAAATTGAACTATAACTGGTACGTACATGCCTGTACTTCAAATTCTAGTTTCCGAATGAGTTGGGAAAGAGGCCTCGAGAAATTGATAACAAGGTTCGATAGATTTGTTTACCACAACAAGAACACGTCGCCATCCCGTGAAATGGGGGGGAAACGACCGCCAAGACTCTCCTTGGCGGTCTGCCTCGCACATGGATTTCTCATCAAATTTTCGCAAACAAGTGGACACCTTATTCCCCCGATGATGAGTTTAATTTGTGGGGCTCTGCTTGTTCCTCTCTTAAGCAACCTTCAGGCATTCATTTCACACAGAGCGCTTTTCATTCGCACCAATTTCCAAACCTGATTTGGACAAGATGTTTTCAAATCACCAAGGTTTTAGGGGAGATATATCTAATGGATGTTCCAATTCATGCATGTTTCTCCCCCCCCCCCCCACGCTCCCCACTTCAGTTGTCATTTTTAACCTTGACGGTCTCTGTTTGAACTTTTCATTATATCTACCATTTTTCTGATCAACTCTATGTCTAAACAATATCCCCTATCATTGCTTCTTTAATATTGTAATACATATTATAATTACTTTTTTACTGTTCTCTTTACAGAACATCATTTTCTTGAAGATTTATGAACCATTCCTCCAATTTATCCCAATTCTTTCTGTTGCAATATCAATATTTTCCTCCTCCTCCTTTCCTGTATTTCTCTGCTCCTCTGCACTATCATTTTATATGTTTCGCACACTCTTCCTCCTCTTCCTTTTCCTTCTTACCAGCTCATTTGTTCTGATTAAATAAACATATGCACTTTCCTTACAACGGTACAGTATTCACATCTCCCACAATATATACACTATACAAAACTTTGACTATGATCTACTTTCTATCACTCCTTCCCTTCCATAGTTCTCTCACCCCTCCTTTAAAACTCATCCTCTTCTCCTCTCTTTTCTTCTATCGCACCATCTATCTCCCAACCTCAGACGGAGCCCCTCTCATCTCGTTCTATCAATCTGCACGCATCATCACCACCACTCCACTGCTACTCTTTCTTCTCTCCTCTCGGTCTCATTGAGCCTACATAGCAGCACATGCAGCTGGTCACATTATCACCCTCTATCAGGAACATTCCCTTGCATATTGTCTAGCTACTTGCAGACATGGGGGTGTTCACATCAAGTGAAGACAGAGATTTATACACTTCTTGTGAATGTTTTATTATACGTCAGTTCAGAAGAGAACTATCTGTCTGGAACACTGAGACTGAGTACTAATATACAAGAATTTGTGGTCAATATGTTCTATCATTAATCTCTTTCCAAAACATTCCCCTTTCATACTGTCAGGCTACTTGCAGACATGGGGGTGTTCACATCAAGTGAAGGCAGTGTTCCATCCACTTCTTGTATGTTCTTTTTTGTTCTTGTTTTATATGTTGTTTAGAACTGGGACCTGTTTCACAAAGCCTTTTTTCAATGACAAATGACAAAAAATAGTGACAAATCTGTTGATTACCAAACAGAAGCAAGGATTTCAGTAGCTTAAATAAAAAAAGACTGTCATTTGTCACTGATGACAAGTTTTGTGAAACGGGGCCCAGAACTACTTATCAGTCAGAAACACTTGTAAGGATGCTTTCAGAAATGAGGGTGTTCACATACACCCCATTCATTTGCATGACTATACTTGCAGACATAGGAGGCATCCACAGGACAGAAGATAACATGCAGCAAGCAGTATCACAATAAACATGGCTGTCCAGTCAATATGTTCATGTTATCACTCTATATACAAGAAATTTTCTCTCTCTCTCTACTTTCTGGGCTATTGGAAGGAGGTGTTCACATTAGATAGCGACAGCTTCCAAAATGAATGCGAATTTCTTATCATGTTATCATTCTCTCCCAGAAATATTCTCCATTCACTTGTGAGGCTACTTGAAGACATGGGGGTGTTCATATCAGCTGAAGAGAGAGCAATTTTCTCTCTCTACTTTCTGGGCTATTGGAAGGAGGTGTTCACATTAGATGGTGACAGCATCCAAAATGGATGTGAATTTCTTATCAGCCTGTTCATGTTATCCTTCTCTCCCAGAAATATTCTCCATTCGTTCGTGAGGCTACTTGAAGACATGGGGGTGTTCATATCAGCTGAAGATAACAATAAGGGCAAATACTGAAAAATGGCAATTCTGCAAAGTTCATGTTATCACCATCTCTCTCAGAAACATCCTTTTCAATTGCTAGGCTGTTTGATAGGGGACATCCATATCAAAAGGCGGAGATCATCAGTCAGCATTTCGGGGAACACGTTTTTTCTTTTCAACCTGTTCACGTTATCTTAGAAAAAATCATGCCTCCTTCATTTGGGAGGCTCCTTGCAGACATTGAGGGTGTTCAGTCATCGGTTTGTGTTACGATGTAAATTCATCTTGAGACCTATTCTTTGAGAACCTTCCCTTTATAAACGAATGAAGCTAAAGCATGTTCTCGTTCTACGATTCTACCTAAGTTTCTTCATCGTCACGTGTAAACATAGTTAACTGATGATGCCTCCTTCATTTGGGAGGCTCCTTGCAGACATTGAGGGTGTTCAGTCATCGGTTTGTGTTCCGATGTAAATTCATCTTGAGACCTATTCTTTGAGAACCTTCCCTTTATAGACGAATGGAGCTGAAGCTTATTCTCGTTCTACGATTCTAACTACGTTTCTTCATCATCACGTGTAAATGTGGTAAACTGATGATGCCTTCTCCCTGCCTGTGCCTAGATCCTCACTATCAAATCAGGGACCCGTTTCACAAAGCCTTTTTTCAATGACAAATTACAAAACTCAATGACAAATCTGCTGATAACCAATCAGAAGCAAGGATTTCAGTAGCTTATAACAGTAGCTTGTAACGTGTTATGTATATTAAGTTTCATGAAACAGGGCCCTGATTGAACGTAGAATGATAATGGACTGCTCATCACATCACCCTGTATCCCTGTATTAAGACATCTCAGGCCTTAAGCCTGCCCATTTATCATCCGTCGTGTCGTAAGAGGGGCTTAAGATTGTCCCGTACTTGACCGGGATCGTGATGTGCGTCACAACTTACCCTATCCACAAACCATGACCGATCACAACATTCAGATTTGGGATATTAATAGGAGATGATATATCAGGAGGGATTAGAAATATGTAGGGACACAGGAATACAATAAAGGAGTACAAACAACCTTGGCTTAACAGCAGACTTCACCATCAGGCATCATTACAATATATGGTTAAGATTACGGATAGGATTACGGACAGGATTACGGATAGGATTACAGATAGGATTAGGTTTAGGGTTAGGGTAGGGTGAGGGTAGGGTTAAGGCAGAGTTAGGCCCTCTGAGTTACAGGTAGAATTAGGGTTATTTGCGTATTAGGGCATTCTGCGGTGTTCTAAATTTACACACTCCAAGTATATTTGAGATATTTTGAGGGAAGTGGGAGGATGAAAGAAATGATGGAGGTGGTAATGAGTGGATGAATGAAGAGGATGACAGGATTGGGAAGATACAGGGAGAGGAAAAAAAACAAATAACCATAGAAACTCCAGCATGATCATACCACTGATCACCAATCATCAACCCCAAGAGGGGTGCATTCGCGCCCTCTTGATACCACTCATCTCGCGCCCATCTCACCCCCATCTCTCCCTGCCTTTCACCGATCCTCTACTTGCAGAGTGCAGTCACCTTGCCTAGCTAAAGCTGGCCTCTTCCCACTCATTATGTTTTATTTGCATGTTCAACATATCAAAGTTGGTTTCTGGAGACTCTAAGAACTGGGTCACCTAATGACATGATACACCCAAGCCTCTTGTCCCCTCTCTCCTTTTTCTCCCTCTCTCTCTCTCTCTCCCTCCCTCTCTCTCTCTCTCTCTCTTTCTCTCTCCTCTACTCCCTCTCTCATTTCCCCTGCTCCCCTGCCCCCCCTTGCCCCCCTCTTTCTATTTCCCTCCCCTAGTCTGCAAGCACAGTTTTACCACAATTCATAAAGCCTTGAGCACAGCCTAGCTCTGCCATTCGCTGGCTGTGTAGAGAGCAGCTAAAGGACAGAGCCTATACAGTATGTCGTCCGCATAGTCTCACAGTGCAGACCATGTTACGCACAACAACTAACAACAGTCTGTGCCTGCAATATACCCCCCCCCCCCCATCTCTCTCTCTCTCTCTCTCTCTCTCTCTCCCATATTCACTCCTTCTCTCTCCCGCTCTATCTATCTATCTATCTATCTATCTATCTCTCCCACACACACTCCTCCTCTCTCCCGCTCTATCCATCTCTATTCCCCTTCGGCATAGACAGGACCATGTTTGCTCGCTACTGATTGATTAACTAGGACTGACTTTTACAGCTCTATACAACATTGAAGAGGACTTTAGCGCTCGACTAATGAACCTTACCAGATCAACCATGCACTATTCGCACTAAAAGCATCCCAAAGGGCAATAGGGGCAATTTTTTCATTCATATATCAAAAACGCAGTGAGTATTCATTCAGGATATGATCTTGTGAGTAGGAGTAATTGATACAAGAATACCTATTCATGGATTTGCCATTATACGTGTAGGCAGAGTACATAAATGCATCAACAACAACACCAGAGGAAAACTAATACAAAATGTACAGAGACATCCTTTATTCAAACAAATAGTGTACTTTATCTCCTGTACATTGTACTTTTTTGCCATCCATTACATTATCGGAGTGTGGATTCCTCGATCATCACATCATTTCTGATCATACCTAACAAAATATGAACAAACTCATCACATAATGGACATCTACTCAGCTCTATTAGTTAGTCCCCTTTCCATATCAAACCAGTCTCTATCTCTCTATCTGTCTCTGTCTCTTTCTACCTCTCCCTACGTGTACCTCTCCCCCATTCATTATTTTAAAATAAAATACAATCTATCTCCCCCCCCCCCCCCCCCCTTCTCCACAAGCAGCATCAGACCACAACATCCTGCCCATTCAGTCACACAGATCTCTTTTCTTGTGCTCTTCTCATATCGTATCAAATGTCCCATAATGGAGTGAACAACAACCCTTGCAGCGAAAAAACGGGTAACAAAGCTACTCTGAAGATGCACCCCTAACCCCCCTATAAATCCAAAGAACACCCCCTACCGAGGTTTGATTAATTAGGCAGGACAGTGGATAACCTCATTTTGCAGTTGTTGTTGTCACCTCGGTCCTTTCATTAAAATGTTTCATCTCGATCATAGGACTTCCAATCCTATGTAACCCACAGAACGTCCCTCAGAAGCAGTTTAGGAACATTAAGAGGTATCAATCAAGGAAATTGTCACCTGTCATCAGTTTCCGTTCTTGAATGTGATTAAGAGGAAATCAAAATCTTTGTCTATTCCATTTTCGATTTAATTTGAACAAGGGCATGGAGAAACCAAACAAATTTTTGAATTCTGTTTGGCTTTAGTTTAGGCTTATAATTATACAGAAGATAAAGGTGTAAACAAAATGGTGGTAGGCGTATCAAAGCTTTGTCGTTTCCAGTTAATATGTCCATCAATGTTTGAGGAGATCAACCTTAAATAATGGCTATTTAATCAAAATGGCAGAAAATGCTAGGATATGAAATCCTCTCTCAGATATAAAATGATAGATGTCAATTATTACTTGGCTTTGGAAAGGACATAATTATTGCCTAGATGTTTGTTAGAAGATCTGGAAAAACAAATTCTTTCCTGTGCAATTTATTTGACAGGATCTCTAAAGCATTTATCACCAAAAAGAATTAAAAATGAAACATTCAGCAAAAGACAATGTGAATGTGAACGAATCATGTATATAGTCAGCAATCTAAAATCAAATCTAATTTTAGAATTTCATACAATCAAGTTTTACAGCTTGCACAGGTCTGAGTGACATAGGATGGGTCCCAAAGATATTCTGGGCATGTCCCATAACGATGAAGAGATATGGAGATTGTTTATGACTGAGGTATAAAGTCAAGTCAGTTTATGACCTGGTTGCATGGAGCACTGATAGGCTATAGGGTGATGGAGGGGGATGAACAAAAATCTCTGGTATTCTTTTCAGATCTCCCAGCTTTGCTCGGCAGCTGGGGAACAGTATTTCATGATATTGAAAGTGTGCTGCATAATGGACATGTTTAAATTCACAGATCCATCACTATTACTGTTTTCACACTGGCAATATTTTGCTTAACCCGTACTATAGGTGGGGTTAAGGGGGGGTCTTAGCCCCACCTATAGTACGGGGTTAAGCCTATTCCACTTTCTGTTCAGACTGGCTTTTACCAAAGTGGGCTAAAGTTGGCTAACCCCACCTATAGTACGGGGTTAACTAACCCTGCAAAATAGCAGGGCTAACTCCGCAATTGTGGTGCTAACTCCTGCTAACCCCGCAATTGCGGTGCTAAGCAAATGAATGAGAACAGAAACGAAAAATAGTCCGGTACTACGCAATGGAGCGTATCGCAGCTGGCCAGATGCGAAGTATGTCCAATCATAACATTCACGATATCCGGGGTTAACGAATTGCAGTGAGAACAGCGGGAATTTTCTTATTCCGGAATAGGCGCTAGTACTGGACTAAAAACAGCGTGTGTGAAAAGCCAACAAAAATAGTCTGGGGTTAAGGATAGTACGGGGCTAAGCAAATTAAGGGATTAAGCAAAACCAGTGTGAAAAGAGTATATGTGTCCTCTGCAGTTTCAAAATGATTAACCCTTATGTTGCTGCAAACCCTGAAGCCAATGCACTAACAGTTTGACCTCCTTATTGTAAGCCTCTACAGAATATCTCTTTCTCAAAGTAGTGCATAGTTTTACCCTTCTCCAAACCAACAATGAGTCATACTTTGAAGTTTTATTTCTCCAACAGCAAATATTAAAGGTTAAACAGAAGTGCTATGTACATCTAGGGTGACCCAAATTCAGTATTCATTTTAACATGATTGTAACTAGATTTGAATATGAAATACAGGTCATGTAAATGTCTTTATGTCTTTTTTCCTAGTTGAATTGCTCTTGAATGTAACAAAAAGCATTTCTTATTCGATTGATACACCCTTTCCCCCTCTACATGTCATTTAGCCTTTCAAGCCCTCTGTCCAATCTCCCACTGAATTTCAAACCCTTCTACAAATGAATCCTTTTCCCAGTGGACGGCTCAAATAACGGTCTAAAGCAATTTCCCCTAAACTGTTCAACACATCTCATCTCACTTATTCGGTCCTCTTACAACACTCCGCGAGCACGCACAAGCGGCTATCACTGTCACACGCCCCGGCCCGTAAAGTGTAAACTCTCTTCACACTCCACCCAGCACAAAGGTATCTAGAGGATATCGGCTCAAATCCCTCATGATCAACTCCTGCAATCCTACAGTTCCATCTCCCGTAATTTGCCCATCGCATCTCGTTTCGCCCCACCTGGCCACATTTTCGATAAAAGCCCACCTCAACGCTCACACCCCGAACCTCGTTACTCCTTCTCTTAATCGTGCCCCGACCGCACATCCGTCACATGACTGCATCAAACATCCAGATGATACATTTTGGAAGTGCTCCCCTGGCAGTTGGGAGCAATTTCATGGAAGCTTTTGTTACACTTGTTTGGTCAGATCCATGACTCAGCCCCTTGGCCCTCCACCTACTTGAGATCTGCCCTTCATTTCATACCAAAAACCTTCCAAAAGGCTGTCAGTGTTAGTCATACACTTGACGAAAATCCCAAACATCCAACATCAAGGCCTTGTCAGGTTCTTTCAGAACATGAGATGAGGGTGTCTACAAAGGATTCACCGAATGACAAGGAAGGTTGTAAGATGACAAGGATAAGTAGGTTGACGTGACAAGACTCGCAAAAGAAGGAGCAAAAGGGCAATTTGCTGAACTAAACAGAAAGATTACGAGGATGGGGAACATTTTCCATTGTCACCTAATCGTATCAAATTTCATCTTCATCTTGTATGCAGCATTTACAGCCATCCATTTTAATGACAGTTTGAGAGAACACCATTACAAAATGTAAACATTGTGCTCCTGAAGCCTTTTGACAGGGGCATGTTACAATATGCCTAGACCTTTCAAGGCTTCTGCAAAATTTGCACTCTCTCTCAAAACACAGTATAAACCATCAACCACTTCCTCTAAACATGCACATAAAATGCACATTCTAATAAATCAAGTCCGATCCAATTAGGGCAAAAATAGCAAAAGTGCTCCGTCCTTAACGAAGACAGCATTAAGTTCATTAGAGGAATCATCCTCTTCATACACGACATGGCTAAACCAAGCTAGACAGGTCTTGCTTGGTGTACTTCTACTCCCGGAGAGCGGATCCAGAAGCACGGGGGAAATTGTTACAAATGAGAGAGCAGGTATGAGACCTTTTACGGGCTCTTAAGCTCGCATCAGCATAATGAAAATCTAATGAAATTTCTGCATGCCTCATATCTTTGACGTCACCTGGGAAAGCTGTCGTTTAACCCTTCCAGCGCCGCTCTCGCGATATCCTGCATCCATGCCTACTCTATCACTGAAAGTTCAAAGCATTCGGCGTGCGGTGGGTTAATACCTTGCAACAGGAGTCTGGGATGGGAGTTGATTTTTCGCGGCATCGGAGAAGCGCCGTTTCGGAGGGATGGGACTGATTGCTGTTTGGGATGGATGTATTAGGCAGTAATTGATTAAGTGCACATTGTTTAGGGTCTCTTGTATACATGGACACCCACTATGTACTATCCATGAATGATGCATAGACAAATATTATCAATCCATGGCAACATCATCCAGAAACCAAGTACATGTATAGACCAACATTTTATGAACAGCAAAGGAGGAATTTTAAAACTAGGCAAATTTGAGGTGAAAATGGAAACAGAGAGTCAGTGATTTACACAAAGATGAGAAAACAAGTTTGACGGTATAATAGCAAAAAGAAAATATCAAAAAATTAAATCTAATAAGTCAATGCAAAGCGTAGCATCCACTCACAGGTACAAATGGCCTATGTTTAGCAATTTGTGCATATTTAATGAGCTATGTCCTTTGACCTTTGATGTATATACTCAACAACATTACTTATGTTATTGAATGAAAACCACATTTTTGCATATATGAATAGGTATTTTCGCATATTTAATGAGCTATGAACTTTGACCTACAAACTCTGAGATCAAACTTGGCTGTATTTTGATACCATGTACATGCACCTTCATACCAAATTTCATTTAAATCTGTCAAACATTACTTAAGCTATCGAATCGAATGGAAAACAGATTTGTTACGGACGGAAGGACAGACCGCAGCGTAACTCCGACTTCGTTGGCGAGGGGATAATAATAGACAAAGTGAAAACTTACTAACAGCATTAAAATGTTAATATCAATTTAGCTCTATGATTGAGATAAAACAAACAAGTCTTTAATATCTAATCTTGTCCTAAATTGAAAAATAAGTGGCTTTCATTTCCATTACCATCAAAATTTGGCATAACAAAATGATGACATTAAAAAAAACTAAATTTGGGAACTAACTTTGAGAATTACTGTTACTCGAGATGAAACAGGCGTCAGACGTTAAAATGGTAAGGGTCAATTTCGCTGCTGTTTCAGAGGCAATTATTGTTATCCCACTTGTTAATCACAAAGGGGAAATATTTTGAAATACAAGATCGATTCCAATCACAGTTTGCCTGCCTCCCGGCGTTTGAATCTCTACTGAATATAACCTTCCTGGATAAAGAGAATTTGATCTTCAGAAAAGGGGTTATTACAAAATTCATTCTAAGTTGCGATTTTGGGAATCGATTGTCAACAAGAAAGGTATCAGATGCAGTTTTGATGTAAAGACTGAAAATAACAGTATTGATGAAATTTAAGATTCAGGATAAAATGAAGATGGAAAGATTTTAGATTCAGAATATCAACTACAATCTCAAATAAATGTACTCCTGAACATGGGACATGGTTTCATACATAAGAAACAGTTTTAAAAGGAGTTGCGATACTAACAAATTATGCTATCCCGTTTCATTCTCCTTCATCTATTCCACCTAGGGATATTTATGGACCATCTTTCTGCCATTCTTTCCCATTTCCTTTGAAGTTTTGCCCCCTTTCCTGTTTTTCTCTTCCCGACACGACTGACACAGCAAAGCACAATTCACTTATTACAGGTAATCTTTAAATCTCACCTAGGGGCTATTGTGATTGGAGAAGAAATCTTACAAGTGTTTTCTCTCCATCTAGCTCACACCTTTAAATTCTCAAGACTTTAATTTTAAATCAAGCAGAATCCATCAGAAATCTTGAGATATACTTAAATTGTATCGACTAATGAAAGATTGTAAATCTTATAATTGCATTTGCTTTCATAAGGGGTATTAACGAAACCTTTCAAAATGAATTTCACTAGCTATACACAGTAGGACCTCCCTCTATACTATACTACATGACTTGCTTCTGTTTTCTTTTTTCTTTTTAAAGCTTGAAGTTTTCCATTGAAGTTGAACTTCAAGGTAGTCCCGTCAGAAAGAAAACGATAATCACTTGGCGGTTTTTCAGTGATCACTGTTTTTCTTCCAGGCAGAGTGAGTGAGCGGCTCATGAAAATTCAGATAAACGTATACAACCTAGGAGGGTGGATACAGTTAAAGAAATATCACAGAGGAAAAGGATAAAACTCTTCCATAAACAGGCCACAAGCAATATTCTTATTCCTTCCTTGCTTAATCAATATGCGAGCATGCAGGAGCCGACGGCAACACATGCCGAACAGAGCGACAGGGTGGCGTAAGATCGCAAAGGGAAAGATAAACTGATGAATTTAACTGGCTCCTGCCTTTGCACTTTTTCTCCACACTTTTCGGAACAAGTGCATGATAAATAAACGTAATTGTATTTTAATTTCTCAATGCTTTCCTCCTTTGATTCAAGCACTGTTTTTTCCTTCTGCTTAACACTTGATCTGTTTCCGCTTTGGGCTGTTTTCATTTGATGCCGGCCGTATATGAAATTACTCAACGTTCTCTATGAGAAGGCATGTAAAATTAAAAAGCAGAAGTTTGAATATTAGATTATGGTCGAGGGCACACATTTCCCCCTCCACCACCGACTGTATTTTCCAAGCATACATCGCAGTCCCCCTAGGGACAGAGAATAAGAATATACCTGAGACAGCTAGGGCACAGAGAGGCGTTAGAATTCTCGTGCAAAGGCACGGAAACGAAAAGGTCACCAAAATAATGATGGTTAGACTTGCAAGGTAGCGAACTGAGACAAGCTACTGTAAACGCACTAGAGGGCTTTTGAATATGTGCATCTTCAGTACTGACTACCAGCACCAAAATATTCCGCAAGATTTCAAAGCAATTAACGTCTTGGGCTTGTTTGAAGTGAAAATAAGATGCCTTCCGCAAAAGGGAATTCCTAATGTGGGCACGTAAACAGGCCCATGCCATTGTTGACGAAGAATGAGCTAGTCAAACATTGGGGGCTTATATCAGTATTAGATCTTAATCACATACAAGGGTGGTGAAAGCCACAATTTCAACACTATTATGAGGTAGCAGTGTTACTGATTGGCCTGATAAAAACATGGAAATGGATATATGGTGACATGTCCAAAGACATCAAATCATGTAAGCCTGTGAGGGCAATAGTTGGTCTGTTTTCTCAAAGCTTAATACAGTACAAGCAGATTCTATTTGCTATTCCCTAATGAGACAGGACTGGCCTATTATTCATACAGAGAGAAAAATTTGCTTTTCAGAAGCAGAACATCTATGGCTATCAAACTTTGACAATCATCTACCATGCAAGAAGGGTATTATAAGTCATAGCTCTCACAAGAAAATTGATGCAGGAACGTTATGAATCCTTTAGCTTATCCGCTTAATACCACGGCCCGAACGAGTTTATTCCATTCCCAGTGACAGAGTTTAAATAAAATATTCACTGATTCTATTTGGAAATTGGAATAGTGCTGATGTGTGACAATTCACATTGGAATTGAATATTTCCATGAGAATTAGATCTTGTGTCTATCATTGAACATCTCCCCTGGTTTCTCATTCCCAGCATGCCCCGCAGGAGTCCTTCCTAGGTCAACAACAAGGTCATCAGATGATCTCCTGTGACATCACAGAGTGAGAACAACAGATTAAATGGTGAATGTCACATTCAATTGGAAGGCAAGGACGAGATAGTCGGGGTTGTGAGTAATGAGTAACAAATTGAACGAATCAATCGGAATGCCACAAATCAAGTTGCAAAAACATGGTTTCTGTCAAAACAGATCATATTCTGCAATGATTTTGTATAAATATCACATTCATGATAAATCAGAAGATATTCAACTCACCGAGCAGGGGAGCGTAGGAATGTGTAATAAATTACATGAATGAATCAATGTGTATGTGCAGCAAATCAAATTAGTAAACCTTGGGTTGGACAAAAACTTCTCATTCAGATTGCATGCCTTTGGTTAAGGGGAGGAGATTATGTTTCATATTCATAAGCTATATATGCCATCACTTTCACTATTTATGATAGCCATATATACAGTGCGTCCCAGAAAAAACGAAACCGAGAAGTATCGATGTTTTATCATAACTTAATCACAACCATAATTAATGAATGATACATATTTGGAAAGCTTAGAGTTTCCTCTTTCAGTTGATGCTACTCATGTGATGCATATTTCACGCATGAGTGATTAAAAGCAATTTGAAGGAAGGAAACCAAAAATTAATTTGGCGGGCGGTATCTGAATTTCAAAGAAAAATTCATATTTCTAGAAAGTTCATTTTCTGCTCTTTCATATGATACCTCAATCAAGAAAAATGAGCCAGGAATAACAAAGTTCTGTTTGTTTAAAGTAGCCCTTACATTTTCATAATTTTAACAAACGAATTCGTTTTCAATGGGTGCCTGCCGTAGCAAAAAGCAGATTTGACAAAAGACTTAACTCCGTTTCGTTGACAATCAGCCATGCATGAAGACTCTCGTCGACGGCTGATTGTCAACGAAACGGAGTTAAGTCTTTTGTTAATTTCGTTTATTGATACGGCAGGCAGCCAGTGAAAACGAATTCGTTTAATAAAATTATGGAAATGCAAGCACTACTTTAAACAAACAGAACTTTGTCATTCCTCGCTCATTTTTCCTGATTGAGGTGTCATATGAAAGGACAGAAACTCAACTTTCTAGAAATGTGAATTTTTCTTCGAAATTCAGATACCGCCCGCCAAACGTCTTTTTGGTTTCCTTCCTTCAAATTGCTTTTAATCAATCATGCGTGAAATATGCATTATTTGAGTAGCATCACATGAAAGAAGAGACTCTAAGCTTTCCAAATATGTATCATTCATTAATTATAGTTGTGATTAAGTTATGATAGAACATCGATACTTCTCGGTTTCGTTTTTTCTGGGACGCACTGTATAGCAGAGTCTATATTTGGAGCAAGCCCATATCTAATTATATTGCCAAACAACAACACTCATCTCAATCAGAAAAATTGAATGCGAAACATATCACCGTCCCAGAGTGACCAATACTATACAGCTCTTTTATCAAATCAAGGAGTTGATCAAATGGCCATCATCATGTATTCAAAAGCAGTGCATGCCAGTTTCACCAGATCAGGTCAAGTTTTCCTACCACTGTAATTTAAAAATAATAATGAATTCAAATAATTCAAATAATTCAAATGGGCAATTCATGTAGATTCTACCATCCATGGATGGACACCCCTACAGCAGAGTCAGACACCTCGATCAGGCCATGTTCTCCTCCGATGCCCCCCTGGTAGCACCAGCAGCATCCTCTCACCTGGTCCCAGGCCCAGGGAGCGCATCCCAGCCTACCAGCGGAGGCATGGGGAGAGATCGGAAGTCCTGTAATTACACATTGGACGCATCACCTGTCCTGTCCTGCTGGCATTGGTACAGGTGCATCGGAAAGCAAAGACTTCCGCTTTAACCGCTCAATCGGGACTCAGAAAGACATCTCTCAATTCTTGATGTTCGAATGGAGAGGGGTTAATTGGATTGACCACTCTCATTCACAATCTCAACATCTTATTTATTCAGGTATCACAAACAGCATTATTAATGCGTATGGATTTTTCAACGAAGTATTTTAGAAGCTCTTGGCTTGCATAGGTTTATAAAGTGAAATATAGAAAATATATCTTATGAATTTCACTAACTGAAATCCCCATAGGAAACGGAAAAAATGTGTAAGTTCGAAATAAACGGTTTGATTTTTCAAATGTAATTGAAAGATGAATAGCAGATGGTATATTTTCAGAGTATTTGAAGGTTGGAAAATTGAAATTATTTTATAGACCAGTTTAAACATATGGAATTAAAGAAGAATATGTTTTGTAAATCAAATAATCACATACAATACAGGCAAAGGTGTCTTTGAAAGTTTCCTAAACTGAAAAGTCAAGAGTGGGTGTTGGGGGGTGGGGGTGGGAGTGGGGTAAAAAGTTGCTGAACAAATGATTTCTTCTCCAGACCGAGTATAACTGTTCTTCTTTCACACTGATCTTGTCTGCAGAAGCCATTAGAAATATTTGTGCTGCAAAAATAACAAAAATGAAGCCATTGACCCGATGCTTGATTGACAGTTCACAGTTCACGATGATAACAGAGGCGTGATAAGTGGGATGGAAAATTTAGTAGGTTGATCTGAAACTGAGGGGGCAGGGGTGTATTGTTTGGTCGAGGGACATATCATAATAACCCACTCAATATCTTTCTTTTTTGTGGTATCATAATTATAGTTGAAATTTGTTTGGTTCAATCCCAGAGAATCACTTCTATAATTATGACTTCGTATCACTGCAGTATGATTTCACTTTTCTATTTATTCTTTTTAATTTCAAACGAATACAAAATAGATACAAATAAATACAAAAATTATCTTTGGTAAAATAACACCACAAGGAACTAGTCAACTTGAATTATACAGCATGGGTTTTTTGCTGGTTCAAAGATTCTAACACTGTAAATGCCCAGGGTGGGATTTAGGTGTGACAGTTGGTTGAACCTTTTCCCAATGGGTGCTCTCTTAGGCCTGTCTCCATCAGCTCAAGATTGCCAAATATTCCGCTATTTTAACTACGGTATTCCGATCGCAAATTATCCAGTTAACTTGCGTCTTCATCAGCCCAAAGTTACAATTAGCAGGATATGGTCGAGATAATCATCCCAAGATAGCTTGGGCTAGTTTGCAAAATATCCCGCTATTTGTCTGATGCGTCTTCACCAGCCCAAAGACTTGCACTATGCGGGAACGCTGAGCAACATATCTCGAGCTCAAGTTTTAAGTTTTGAGGTCGAGTCTCGAGCTGATAAAGACGCGATTTGTAACTTCACGATTATTTCCCAAATCAGAAATAGCAGGCTATTCGGCAATCTCGAGCTGATGATTACTGGCATAATGAGGATACAATCGACTGGGATTCAGTTGCCAGGAAAATTCATTAGACATGTGTTTCAAGAACCCACTTGATGTATTAAGGTGCAACACGATACTCTGAAAAGTTGCTGAAATATTCAGCAGGATGGGAAAAGGAAGATAATGGAATAGTATAGACAGAAAAATATGGTGCTCAAGGGAAACTAAATTCATAGACGGTTGGAGAAAGAAAAGAGGGTATTCTTTTGGCTGATTGCAAGAAGGCGGTAGGAGCTATGCATATTATCAGCCTTCAAGGGAGCAGCCGATGATTTATGATGGAGTGATTGGTGTAGTGAGAGAATACGAATGATGAGAGGGAAAGAAAGGAAAAGAGGAAAATAAGCGAGAGAAAGGAGAGAGGCAAGGGAGAGATGTAGAAGGGAATTGAATATGATGAATAAATAGGAGGGAGGCTGCATGTAGAAAGAGATCTATGGGGCACGAATGAATACACAATTTACTTTTTCACTCCTTCCATCTCTCTCCTTTCTTGATTATCTCTTTTTTTCCCTTTCTTTATCCCTCTCATCATTCATATTCTCTCACTATACATATCAATCCATCATAATTGAAAGATAAGGAGACTGACAAAGAAAGCACTTGACAAACGCAGCTGCATTTTACTCACAAGACACAAGGCATCTTAAACTAATAAATAACATACAAAATGAAACAAGTCAAAAATTAACAAATTGCAGAATAGAAAGACAAAAAGTCTTATGGATACTTGAAAAGTGGGGTAAAACCTGGAAGTCAAACTTGGAAGTCTAACCGGGTATTTAAAAGCTTTAAGTAAATATGCAAAGTGCCATAACGAGGATGGCTCCAAAGTAGAACTAAAGTTCAACGCAGAAGCTGCAATTTTAGGGTCCCCCGGTGATTTATTGCAGTGCAATTTATCACGGAACGCTGACGGTTTAAAAGACGAAAAGAACGGTTACAGACAAATTAGACGCCTCTTGAAAGCTGATAGGCAGGAAGCTTGATAAGACTCATGGGACAGTTTCAAACGGAGGATGGCGAGGATTGTCGTCAGTATAGCAGACATTTCTGCCCTACATCTATAATCGTAAATCTCAGAAATACCATCTTTACTTGAAAAGGGCATGAAATGGTGAATTTCCAATTTCAATTTCAATTCAGTTTAATGTAACCATAGCTCCTTAAGTACCAATATTATTTGAGAAATTATACACTACTATTAATTGGTATTTTTATCTGTTTCATGACAGTTCAAGAGAAAGAATAATAATTTAACTGAATTCTCTTTCTTTTTTATAACTATTTCTGAAGAGGAATTATTATAAAAAGAAAAAGAATTCAGTTGAAATTTGGGTCATAAAAGTGATTCAAGTTTTTATTTTGTTTGATTACAAATCCAAAGTTGTCTTGATTAAGCAAAATTTCCGCCCATCCTCCCCCCCCCCCCCCCCCAAAAAAAAAAGATTCATGACAATCTAAAATGTATTTTTCTAACAGAATCACATATGGGTTTCATGTTGGGGCATGCTTCAGACCTTGTGTACATATTCAAGCATTCCATCACATTACATGGCAATGATGGCATACAACTTTTCAGGTAAATATGCATTTCCCTGTGCTTTCTTTAGGTGACATCCACACTTAGGTGATGTCACTTCATGTCGCTTTTATCTATATGGTGCATGTCTAGATAGCACTTGAGAATTTGTCCAATGCTTTGATAATGAACGCAGCAGTATGGCATGCTGTCTAGCATGTGCCTCTCCATAGGATTTATTCATGGTCCATGTTGTTCTGAGACTGTGTATTTTGGTAGGCGTGCTGATGCTGGGAGGGTTTATAATAACATCCCTGGACGTTCAAGAGGCTTGGTTTTGCACTCTCTGGGTCTACCTCAGATTTAGCACGCCTCACAGCTCATCAGCAGTAGATCGGGTATGTCTACATCAGCTCGAGATTACCAAATAGCCTAGCCAGCTATTTCTATTTTGGGAAATTATCCCAAAGTTACAAATCGCGTTTTCATCAGGTCGAGACTCAACCTCGAGATATTTTGCTCAGTGTTCGTCCATAGTGTGAGTCTTCAGGCTGGTGAAAACGCACCGGTCAAATAACAGGATATTTTGCAAACTAGCCAAAGATATCTATGGATGATTATCTCTACCAAATATCCTGCTAATTGCAACTGCGGGCTGATGAGGACGCAAATTAGCTGGATAATTTGCGATCAGGATAGTTAAAAAAGCGGGGTTATTTGGCAATCTCGAGCTGATAAGGACAGGCCTATTGTGAAGTCTAGGGACCAGGGGTGGGAGGGTGCAAATTACATTGCCAAATGAACCTGGGTTGAGGTCCTTACACTTGATTAGGTGTATGGCAACACAGTGATGGGCATATATATGTATACTGTATTGTGGGGGTGTATAACATGTGCATCAAAATATGGAAACACTACAGATATCAATGTAGCTTATATTCATTCTTTATGTATGTATGTCTGTATCTCTCTCTGTCTCTCTCTCTCTTTCCTTTCTTTTCTCTCTCTGCCTTACAATTTATCTCTTTCTCTCCTTTACTCTATATTTCCTGTAGTCCTCAATCTAACTCAATCTAACCTATGCTCTTTCTCTCTCCCTTTCTCTCCAAGTGATAATCTTTCCTTCTAATACCTTTAAATAGCAATAACACTCTTACTCCTTTCCACTTTTTGTATAAGTTGTGACGTCCTCTTACATAATTTTCATTCCTGGTCAATATCATACGTCTCAACAGCTTTTCTTGCGTGTATTAAAGCCCCCCCCCCCCCCACCTCCTCACTCAACTACTTTACTATAAACACAAAATAGAGCAGCAATCATTACAAGCCCTTGAAACTATTGTTCCCAAACTTTTTCTTAAACAAAAGCTCCCCTTCTCTCCCCAAGACATGCTGGAGATTGGTTTAACCCCAAACCGACACAAAGACTCACAAAAGGAGAGAGAAAAAAACTAAAAGTGGACGGCATTCCACAGTGGATCAGCTCCATTTGTAAGACCACTCAAGTAGCCGATGGAGAAGAATGCTAACTCGCTCTTTACTTTTCATTTGATTCCGTAGCTTGTTCATTCTTTGGATGGGGGACCACTTGAAGACGTCAGGGCTTCTTCATTGTTAGAATTGTTAGAATTAAACATGATCAAATATTGGGCTGCTGGGGGGGCCCCATCTCTTCCTCGGCTGATGCAGCTGCAAACTGATCACAGATATATGCAGAGATAAATATGCAGAGGGCCACGTTGCTCCACAGAAATGAAGAATTGTACTTTTTCTAGCAGAGAAAAAAATGACAATTTATAGTTCGCCAGGGATGCAGAAATGAGAAGGAATTGAAAGTCAAAGGGTGTATGTGGATCAAAATATATGTTTGACCATTATTTTAAAAGTCTAAATAGGGCATCAAAAATTATGATAAATGCTCATTTCCACTAAGAAAAAAAAAGTTTTGAAGAGTTCAAAGGTTATTCCCAAGGCAGAGAGAAGTTAAAAGAGGCTATTCGATTGCTTTTAAAAGTTAACTGGGACGCTAAATATAAAGGCTGTTGAAAAGTTGGCAAGGTGCAGCCATCTTTGTTTGAGTTCACACTAAATATAGAAAGAAAGAGGAGGAGAAATCAAACAATTCCAAGTGACATTAATCTGCATTCACGAAGTGTTCATGCCATAAACAAATTGCCTCTTTCCATGTCGCACAAAGACTGTGTCAATTTACGTCATTAGTTATTCAGCCCGTGTGTGCACAGCTTTCCAACTTCACAGCCACGGCACGGCCGGTTTCGCACCATGCGCTGCTGCATCAGACATGCAGGACATTGATGCAAAAGGTGCCATTCCTACGGTGTGGCACTGTTTACATTCACAAAAAACATTTTGTCACCTTGCCAAATTTCTTGATTGCATGGGATAAGTAAACATTTTTCTGGAGTCATTTCCTTCCCTCGCCCCCAGCACCTTTCATTCATCTCAAAACTCTCTTTCATTCATCTCAAAAACTCTTCACAAAAATCTGTCCAAGTATGATGAACAACCCAATCATAACCGTATTTCCAAGAGCAGCACATTTTCCAGCTGCAATTAGTTTTGATATCCAGAAACTCAAAATGCTTTTATAGAGACAACGTTAAAAGGATGTCCAATACAGCATTGATCATTTTGAAGCCTTTTGTAATTATTAACTTGGCAAAGGCATCTCACACTCGAGTTCATTCATCTACCTTCTGTTTCGTGCTGTTGTTGTTGTGGGCAGAAAGTTTCTGAGACTTTGTGAAGAGAGTGGGGATAGCCGACAGGGACATCGCTCGTGACGTGGGCTTGGCTAGGAGTGGGAACCATGGAGCCATGTTAATGAGCCTAGAATGCCGCAGGGAATAGCTTGGATGCTGTTTAGTCTTTGATGAGCAAGCTCCGTGGTTCTTAATGTTTTAGCAGCCATAATGGCGGTCATTAAGATGCAGTACACTAATATTAGCTCTGGAACCCATGGAAGATGCAGAGAGAAGACAAGACATATTGATTGTGAAGGTGAATTGAAGGTGAATTGGTAGCGCAAATTAGATATCACAGGAAATAACCCTTGCAGGTCACAAGTCAAATCAATGACAATGTCCAAATTATGGAGTGGAGATATGTCTTGATATCTTTTCTGGATTCTTGTTTCTTTCTCTCTTTAACTTCATTGACTTTGTTTTTCAAAATACATATATTATGACATGAGAGTGAGATGAGATGAGAAATATGTGACCCCTCCCTTTCTCTCTGTCTCCCTTCCTCCCTCCCTTTCTTTCTGTCTCCCTCCCTTTCTCTCTGTCTTCCTTCCTCCCTCCCTTTCTTTCTGTCTCCCTCCCTTTCTCTCTGTCTCCCTCCCTTTCTCTCTGTCTCCCCCTTTCTCTCTCTATTCCTGTCTACCTCCCTTTCTCTTTTCATCTTGAGTGTCCGTCTAGTCTACCCACCATCTTTCATCTCCTCTCCCTCACCCCCTCTGTATTCCTTTCTCTTTCCAGTCTAAATAGAGCATTCTAAACCACCCTATGGCTTATCCCCTTTCTTTCTGAGATTTTGAAGAAAATTTTGTTTTCATATCTGCCTTCTAGAAGCTGACAGACGAGCATGTGATGAAATATTGCCCAATTGTTACAGACTAGCCCTCTCCCAAAAATATTTGGTATAAAAACAGACTGGTTTCCATAGGACAAACATAGGAACGTAGCATGAAAAAACATTCAGAGCTGCCTCCCCCAGCTGTCTCCCCCTCCCCCCCCCCCCCCTCACACACCCACCTCACCTTATACTGTACTTTCGTCACACTCCCTCTCTTAATCTGTCTCTATCTACTACCGGTATTTCATCTTTATGAATGTGTATCTATATACATGTGCATTAGCTTTTCTCATAGTCCTCCTAGTGGCCTCTTTGGGTGTTGTGTTTTTATCATATTTTGCTCACAGACACATTCTCTCTCTCTCTCTCTCTGTCTCTCTCTCCTGAATATTATCAAGTCTTGATCTACTTTCTCACGCTCCCTTATGTTCTCTCTCTCTCTCCTCCTCTTTCTCCCTCACTGCCATGTAATTTTTACTCTCAATTTTATTTTCGTTTTTAGGTCAGGAGCAAACATTGGGGTATGAAGAGTGTGACATTTTAGGAGCAGTCCACACATCTACGGTTAATCAAAGCTCGGGCTGTGAAATACTCAAGGGGGACCCAGCCGAGGAAAGGAAGAAAATAAACGCCAGAATAGCAATGTGGGTAGGCGCAGAGCAGCTAGATTTTTTTCCTTCACTTTGCACACCTCCGCACTCAGACGTGAGCAAATACTCGCAAACATTTGCACTTAATGTGTACGCATGAATGCCGGAGCAGTAGGCACTGGCAGGAAATGTACGGGCTAAAAGACCCAGCAATTTAAAGCGCACTTGCTTTGGTATGCAGTGTTTGCATTGTTATTCAGTTAAATATATTCACTGGGGTTTTTCTTCTAAGTCTGGCTGAGGGTTGAAATAAAAGCAAATAGAATGGAACAAAAGCAGCAATTACACTCTAAATAAAGATGTAGTATCAAGCATAGCAAGTCACTGACAAAAATAACAGTACTTGCTCCCATTCTCAAGATAAAACGGATGCATGTACCTATGACTTGTTCTCTCGCTGTCTCCAATGAAAGGTACTTAGGTTTTAATTCCAGAAGAGCTTTGAAAAAAAAGAAACACTAAGTAACAAAACAGTAATTTTATTCTAAATATAAACACACAAGCAAGGTTTACGAACAGACAGAAAACAAAAATATCTAAAATATAAGTGAAACCTAAATCTGTGACTAATATGGGAGTGTATTTAATGCTTAAAGAACAAGGCAGCACTTATATTCTTATTAGAAATGACGCATATAGAAAGTTTCACGAGCAGACACAAATAGCATTTTCCCATTATCGTTAAGTATTACCTAAAAATAAAATCTGACGATCGTATCTATGATTTCTTCAGATAAAAAGCTCGAATTGCAACAAACCATGTACGTCAATTCACATATATGTACATCAATTTTATGTGCGAAATCAGAAGAGAAAGAACATTCCTCTTTTAATTATAGCTTTATTATCTAAAAAGTGCATTGACAAAGATTGAATTAAGTACCTGCATGACATCATAACATCACATACTCCATTTCAAGATCACCGATGCTTCTCCGGTGTCAATTTAGAACGTCAAAAAAGTGAAAAAAGGGACTACAATAGAAGCGTTTGTTTGTCCATGAATCAATCGAATATTTTGCCAGGTTCATACAGAGTTTGTGACCTCCCAATCGTGTTCCGCATGCTTCGAAACAAATCAAACACCTCCATCGAAATAAAGTTCACTCCTCCTTAATTGGTTGGACCACCGATACCTTTCAACCGACATTTGAAGCCATTTGATTTATGGTTTTATTGTGCTAGTCAATTTGACAGAGAAATTGTTATTTCGGTAGTATGGAAGTTTAAATACTGCATGCACAATACTTTACTTTTCTATCTCCCTCTCCCTCCCCCTCCCCCTCTCTCTCTCTCTCTCTCTCTATCTCTCTCTGTCTCTCTGTCTATCTCTCTCTCTCTCTCTCATATATTCTGCATCCCTTGTCTGCCTGTTCTTCCATGATACTCTCTCCTTTATATTGCAATGTTTATTCATAGCATCATCACCATTCTCTCTCTCTCTCTCTCTCTCTCTCTCTCTCTCTCTCTCTCTGTCCTTCAGTAATTACACTTAATTTTTGAGTTATTTCTACTAGACTCCATATCTATGCTCACCTGTGCAAACAATGGACTCATCATCTAAGACATTCCATGTCGAATGAACTTCTAATGACACGAGAACAAAAGAACATACCGGTAGATACCCATGTACACTTCATGCTGACATGATTTCAGCACAAGATCATTGACTGTAAATAATACCCCATTATTACCAGCACCAAGTATTTTCACAGGATTGAGACAGGTTTACAATGGAATTACTCGACCAGTCTCCTTCCAAGACAGGCAGGAGGAATTAAACATTACATCTATCCATTGGAAAACTTATACAGTCAGAGGCCTGCCTAAGTGCAATATTCAGTATCTCTATTTGTTTTGCTTTGTTTTTGTTTTGTTTTTGTTTTTCTTTGTGTTATTATTGGTAGAACTTTGAATATTTGGGCCTATTTCACTCCATGAAAGTCACGACATTCATTTTCCTTTCTTTTTTAATGCATAAAGTCACATTATTACTAGAGATATGTGATGACATGTGATGACATGTAAGCTAAGAAAACCTTAATTATCAAAGATTATCAACAAAGATTTCAACTTAAATCATAATGTATCATGAATATCCTTCTATAATTAATAACAAAACAATCTTGCTTTACCGTCCAGGGAAACAAATTACTGTTCAAGAAAATTTATATAATTAACCAAGCCTGATCAGAAGGCTAACATACATCTGGAGAAGATTTAAATGCCATATCAGTTAACCCATTTGGGTCACATGACCAAGGCTAAGGTAAAGACGCACACTTGACCCCAGCCACTAGGGTCACTGCTGGCAAGTGGACAATGGAATGTAGGGTTAGGGGCAATTACAATCCAGTTGAGGTGATGCTCTATTCCTTGGTGCTACTATTAGTCTCTTACTTTCAGACCCTTATTGAATCTCTTATAATAAGTATTATCTGAAAAACACTATCAAAGATATGAGTGGCTGTCAAAACCAACACAAGAACCATCAAGTTATAAGTAGCCATCAAGTTATAAGTAGCCATCAAGTTATAAGTGGCCATCATGACCATCACAAGGATCATTAAGTTCTCGATATCCTTCATTTATATCCATTCATTTCTTATATCTCAGTCTTTCATTTAACCTTGAAATCTAGTCTCACGGTGGTCGTTCTTTCAGCATCCTTCTTTCTTGTCAGAATGCAAAGACTAAGGAATAATGAACTTGCCAAAAATAATAATATTAGGAGAGTGCTTGTTACTTTGGTTTTGAAATTTGATGTGAGGTATTTAATTGCTAAGTAAAGAACAGCACTTGAAGAATAAAAGTGCAAAACACTTGAAGAATAAAAGTGCAAAACACTTGATAATTTTTGCATGAACCAAAATAGTTGTTGAGAAAAAATGTAAAAATATGATGGATTTTATACTCAGAAACAAAAGGAAAATACCAGAAGGATGTATTAAAGGTGCTATCCATGAACACAACATAAGGTAGTGAAGAATAGAATCGAGTTCTGAAAGTACTACATTCGATAACATCTCAACTGGGTGTGCTTACACTTTTTAGTTCCAGCATTTTTCACTTGATGTAAGAGCATTCATATATTTAGAAACATAACAATGGAAACATTTTCAAAAACATTGTTCAATGCACATTTCTTTCCAAGGAAGATATAATGATTTATCTAGCTCAGTGGGAATGGATGCAATCATTTGATATTTAGAAGAGACATCATTATTAGATTCTTCCCATCATGACATGATCTAGGTCCATCTTGATATTGGCACGATGACCATATGAGATGATTTAACTTATAAGATTGAAAAACGCTGTTTCATGTTTGATCAGACATTACTTTCTCTGAAACATAAATCCCCTTCAAGACATCTCAATGAAGGAAGACAGCATCTTTAAGTATTGCTACCAAAACGAAACAGAAGAGAAAGATAGATAGAGAGAGAGAGAGAGAGACGACTGTTAGGTCACAACCAAAGTAAGGCAAATGAAAGGAGACTGCAGCAGATATAGGAATGAAAACAACCCTCCCCAACAAAAAAAAATGTCCCTCAAATGGAAGACAGTATCTTCAGGTTTTGCTTACAAATGAAACAGAAGAGAGAAAGTGACAATTGTTACAATGCCACAGCCAGAGATTTAAAAATATAAAATGGGGAGGAGATCGCGGCCGGGCTGAATACTAAGGAGTAATACGATGCCCTGCCTTTTGTACAGGCACGAATCTCGGCAACGTCTGGCTTATGAAAATGAAGGTGAACGGTAATGATATCAGACAGCTTGAAAACGGGTGAAGTGCGTCTCCTCTCCTCTCGCAAAGTTGGACAAAATAGCGGCAGTTTGAAACCGTGTCTGTCTGTTGATGTGGTGATTTTATTTCTCTCTTGTTTAAAGGGTAACTTGTTTTACAGAAGTTGTATTCCTTTACACGGAACCATTTACAAAATCATACAAATGTTATGAGTGAATATAATGGGGAAATATTATGA
>JAVYIG010007213.1:0-105512 GCA_035222895.1 Strongylocentrotus droebachiensis | reverse complement strand
AGCATATGGACCTTCTCAGAAAAGCTTTGCTGCAATGCGGACTCTTTTTCTGAATTAATCACATTTGTCAAAAAAGAGGAACGAATTAAAATTACATAAAGGATCATCTAAATCACCTAAACAACGATTTAAAGACTAGTTCATATCGTGTTCGGTTTGCACGCAGCGCATACACACCAACCCGGAAAGAGTCGAGTTTGGAAGGGCGTGACGTAAGTGCACATTGAATTGAGAGTTGAGTGTAACTAGCAATCTTGTATTTCACAGCAAATTGGCTGGTTTTTGAAATTGTAATATCAGCTTATATATGTATTATTAATTACCAGTGATACATGCCAACAATTGAAATTGGCGTTGACGATTAGTGTTTCGTATCCGCGTGTATTCAAGCAAATAGGAGAATGATAAACTGAACTGGCTTCTGATTGATAACAATTTACACCTATACACGTCAGAATATAAGGTAAGCGTATATATCAAACAGTATTCCAATAAGCTTAGCCGGTGCCGTACGTACTGGGGGAGGGAGTGTTAAATAGTAAAGCTTCTCGAACTATTTTTGTTTGATTTCCTATTGTTCTTTTACGATTGAGTTGTTTTTTTATGCCTGTTTTTTTGTAAGAGCACATTTTGTTTTTCTATCGAAAATTCGGCCCACCGATATTTCGTTCAGCGGGGGAGGGGGGGGGGGGGGGGGGGGGTTAGTTCACCTTTGTTGGGTCACCCTTTAGCAGCAAAAACAAAAAGTTTTGTTTTGTTTTGTTTTATTAAACGAACAATTTGAGGTGTGGGGGAGGGGGTTTCCTCCAAAACACACACATACAAAACATTGATGGGGGGGGGGGGGGGGGAGGTTCGATGGTTACGTGTTGTTGCGAGCTATTTACGAGCAATTTACGGACAAATCAATCCGTGGACAATCGTAAGAAGATTTTTGACATGTCAAAAACTTTGCCTCTCCTTTCACGGATCCTTAAGAGTGTATACGAGTTGTTACGAGTTGTGACCAGTTATTAACGGATACCAGCGAATTATTTACGGGTGTTCCGATTGCCTATGAGTTGGCGATTCGTAAGGACTGGTAAGAAAAATCTGTGTATGTGAAGGGGGTATTACTGAAATTGACAAAACATATGGAAAAGTTGTATCATCCGCTCAATCTGACTTGCGTGCATAGAACAAATAAGCATTTTTCCATGAAAAGGTGAAGTTTTCTAAAATGTGCGTTTCTTTCCAGCATTGGGGCGCCCGGAAGTCACTCGGGTAACATTTCATAAAGTATAATGTAAAAAGACCATATGCAAATTTTCTGTACTTTTGTCGGAAAAAATACATTTATCCAGCACAATGTCGTCTTTTTTTGCGTTGGAGAAGAGCAAATTACGAGTTTCAATCACACTTTGGCCGCTCTCGCAAGCTCTCACTCGTTTCACTGTGGTCAAGAGACTTTGGGGCAAGCGGTTAATGAAAATACTAATCGTTAGCTTTCTTCTGGTATCAAACTTGTTTTGATTGATTGTATAATTTTGTCGGAATAAAGGAAACAAAAAGGCTCGACCAATAACTTATCAGCGTCTGAATTGACCTTTTGACCTTGAATTCCCTGATGCAAGCGCACTAATGACGTCATCTTCGCTAAATCGGTGTCTTTTATTGTAAAATGCGACACTTTCACAATGTTTATACATCTTTTTTTAATTATTAGTACGATATAACATATTTTTTCTGATATCACTGAAGTTTTGGGTTTTATTTAATGAGTAATTTTAAAATAAGACCCATTTTACTGTTTTAATTTACTGGATCGTACCATTAAAGTCGCAGGGTAGAAAGATGCATTTTCCAACCGCGCCAAATTCAATTTACGTTCCGACATTCTGTTAAATGGGTTCGTGTTGTTAAGGATCCACTGCTTTCTGCTCCAACAAACGTCCACATGCGGAGTCGTTTATCAACTAAATTATTCAAATTTATGGATGCTTCCTAGCTTCCCAGGTGTTTGTGTTGCTGTTGAAGCATTTCACTCACCTGCTATCATTCTTTGTACTCCAATTGCCAGAACGCAAATTTCATTTTGGTTTTATAGTTTCATCGGAGTCGTTTATCAACTATATGTATTAAAATTTATGAATGCTTCCTCCCCAGGTGTTTGTGGTGTTTATGCATTTCATTCACCTGTTATTATTCTTTGTACTCCAATTGTTAGAATACAAAATGCATTTTAGTTTTATAGTTTCATGCAATAAGTAAGTCAATAAAAGAGTATGTTCTGCACAATAAAAACAATGTGTGTCCCTATTGTACAATTTAATGTGTCCCCTCATTTTGTAATAGTTAATTTACCCATTCACATAATGGAACTACCTGCCCGATGAAGCATGGGAGTCAGTTCGTGGTCAAATTCTTTTATGAGACAAATACAAGCAAACGTTTCCATATGGAGAAGGAAAGGGAAATGGGAAAGGAAAGGGTAATTATACAACTTCACATACTCTACAACCTAACTACATGACAGCAGTACAACGTTCAGTAACCATGAACTGGAATAATATGTAAAAAACGAAACATTTATCGTACATGATGTAATGATAGAGTATCTCTGCTTGACCTCATGCACGGGTAGACTATCCAGTATTGATAGTTTTATCTTTTCCGATAAATTTCTTTTATGTATATTATACTCCAATTAATTCTTATCAAATTATTACCATGTCAATTCGAATGTAGCGCAGGCAGTGACGCTACACCATTTTTCGGTTAGAACAGTGCGCATGCGCAGACATGGGCACCATTTTAATTTACGGGTAAACAAGGTTGTTTACCCCACTGACCTCCAAAGGTCAGTGGTTTACGCGTAAATTAAGATTGCGCCCATGCAAATATGATGTGAGCGCGCAGCGCAGGCAGTGACGCTACAATGCGTGCGCATCTGAAGACATTGATGACGCAATGTTTACCCGCATATTAAAATGGCGGCCTTAACCGAAAACTAGTGTACTGGAAGAGCCGTATTATATATGGCCGTTTCGGTTTCTGTAGTATACAACGCTGTACTGCCTATCACATGATCATGTACTACGCATTCGCATACGTACAGTGCATGTTTATTATATTACATGTATGTATATTCTGAGTATGAAGGGGTGACCAAAGTTCGCGGATATTTTTCTTTTCTTGCACATTACAGAAAATCCAGGTCAACATATATCATGTGCCATACGTCATAAGATTCGTAATTTATCATATAATCAGATTATATAACATTCCAAGGCTTTATTTACTTCAAATCAATGATAAGACGCGAATATCGGAAGCCTTACCCCTACCGACGTCCGTCAAAAAGTGTGACCTAAGTTCGCGCATGATATTTACTGCCCTCTTGTGATAGGCTTTATATATATAAACATTCCAAAAAGTTACGTAGTTTCAATCAGAAGCCGAACTTTATATTGAAACTTTGAAAAAGATAATAATTTCTCTCTATCATTGAAATATTGCCCGATAAAAATACCCTTGTTAAATTTTGCAAATAAAAGACAATATTTTTCAATGTTTATGTGTTAATGACAATGTAGTCCCTATCTGCATGTCATTTGTTTCTTTGAAAAAATTATCATGTGTCTCCTTTTTATATGTCAGCCATACACGAGTTCTCGCTCTTTTCTCTCTTTGTCTCTCCACTTTCCCCTTTTAAATTTGTATTCTTACGAAACCCATAGATTCATTGAAATTCACAAACACAGATACGGTGGAAGCAGGCGCGCAGGTTCCGTTTTTTGCGTAAGAAATTGGAATTTTATCATTATTTTTCGGAGTCAATCCCTCTAATGAACTGATTTTCACATAAAAAAACACAATTTGTTATGATAAAAAGCATGAAAAAGCTAGCTTATTCACATTTTTATGTCGCATTTTGACCTTTGGAATTGTCGACGGTGTTCAAAGATTTCGTTGTCTCAGTCCCACACAGGCATCGCGTATCGTTCTCCTGTTATAAGCGCTTTAAAGTGTTAGTACGCGAACTTTGGTCACGCGCGAACTTTGGTCACACCACCATACATGTATATTAATTATTATGTGTGCTCATGTGATGCGTGTTTGAATTCATGTGCTGCATACATTGCAATTGCGTTCGTTGTCGTGGTGTTCGGACTCGCGCCTCGCAGCCTTGTCTCAGCATATGGACCTTCTCAGAAAAGCTTTGCTGCAATGCGGACTCTTTTTCTGAATTAATCACATTTGTCAAAAAAGAGGAACGAATTAAAATTACATAAAGGATCATCTAAATCACCTAAACAACGATTTAAAGACTAGTTCATATCGTGTTCGGTTTGCACGCAGCGCATACACACCAACCCGGAAAGAGTCGAGTTTGGAAGGGCGTGACGTAAGTGCACATTGAATTGAGAGTTGAGTGTAACTAGCAATCTTGTATTTCACAGCAAATTGGCTGGTTTTTGAAATTGTAATATCAGCTTATATATGTATTATTAATTACCAGTGATACATGCCAACAATTGAAATTGGCGTTGACGATTAGTGTTTCGTATCCGCGTGTATTCAAGCAAATAGGAGAATGATAAACTGAACTGGCTTCTGATTTGATAACAATTTACACCTATACACGTCAGAATATAAGGTAAGCGTATATATCAAACAGTATTCCAATAAGCTTAGCCGGTGCCGTACGTACTGGGGGAGGGAGTGTTAAATAGTAAAGCTTCTCGAACTATTTTTGTTTGATTTCCTATTGTTCTTTTACGATTGAGTTGTTTTTTTATGCCTGTTTTTTTGTAAGAGCACATTTTGTTTTTCTATCGAAAATTCGGCCCACCGATATTTCGTTCAGCGGGGGAGGGGGGGGGGGGGGTTAGTTCACCTTTGTTGGGTCACCCTTTAGCAGCAAAAACAAAAGTTTTGTTTTTGTTTTGTTTTATTAAACGAACAATTTGAGGTGTGGGGGAGGGGGTTTCCTCCAAAACACACACATACAAAACATTGATGGGGGGGGGAGGTTCGATGGTTACGTGTTGTTGCGAGCTATTTACAAGCAATTTACGGACAAATCAATCCGTGGACAATCGTAAGAAGATTTTTGACATGTCAAAAACTTTGCCTCTCCTTTCACGGATCCTTAAGAGTGTATACGAGTTGTTACGAGTTGTGACCAGTTATTAACGGATACCAGCGAATTATTTACGGGTGTTCCGATTGCCTATGAGTTGGCGATTCGTAAGGACTGGTAAGAAAAATCTGTGTATGTGAAGGGGGTATTACTGAAATTGACAAAAGAGAAGGAAAGGGAAATGGGAAAGGAAAGGGTAATTATACAACTTCACATACTCTACAACCTAACTACATGACAGCAGTACAACGTTCAGTAACCATGAACTGGAATAATATGTAAAAAACGAAACATTTATCGTACATGATGTAATGATAGAGTATCTCTGCTTGACCTCATGCACGGGTAGACTATCCAGTATTGATAGTTTTATCTTTTCCGATAAATTTCTTTTATGTATATTATACTCCAATTAATTCTTATCAAATTATTACCATGTCAATTCGAATGTAAACAATAGTTTTTTGTTTACCGTATAGAAATTAGTTACGAATACTCAGTGACACAAAGCACTGACCCGTATTATCTCTTCATTGATTGTGTACTAACTCTCGATTCTCAAATAATTTTCGTGGACAGACTTTGGATATGGCACTTTCGCCTATATAGTTGGAATATTTTTTTCATACTCCAATTGATGGAATTATTTTGACAATGATTTATTCCTAATAGATCTAGATAATATTATACATTCGCAGATTTTATTGAATAATAATTTGCCAGTGTTTGTTTTGCGTGACTGCTAAATCATGTGTATGTTACTATGCTTATCAACTAGGGGACCTACGCCCTTAATTCATAAATGACAGTAATGAGAATTAATCCCCCAAAAGGGCACTAATATGGCACATCGACACGGTTTTGATCCTGGGGCCTCACAGTTACGAGGTCATTGTTTTGCTCCTGAATCACGACTGTACGCAGCGGGTGCTAGGGTAGGGGGCAGTTCCCACAAATAAATAAAAACAAAGAAAATGCAATTTTCATTAATTTTCAATAATTCATTGAATCCATCCCCCGGTCCTGAACAGAAAAGAAATATTCTGTGTACCCATGCCTTGAGCCATGACAGGTGATTAATCCTTATTACTGTCATTTATGAATTAAGGACGTAGGTCCCCTAGTTGATAAGCATAGTAGCATAAACATGCTTTAGCAGTCACGCAAAACAAACACTGGCAAATTATTATTCAATACAATCTTAGAATGTATACTATTATATATATCTATTAGGAATAAATCATTGTCGAAATAATTTCATAAACTGGGGTAAACTATATAAAGCGACAGTGTATTTTACAAACTACATGCTTTTATTAGATGTACGATAATTTAAGCAGGTCGTTCAACCCATGAACTGTAATTGTGGACTCCTGATAAGTAAATAACGCAGTGCTCTTGTTGGAAACCCGGTTGTAGTCGGTTTTGCCATTTCTGTATAACATGAAATTGTGAGAGGTGATTAAGATGTGATCTCGAATAATCAAATAATTTTCCTTCTTCTTTTTCGTTTTTATCAAAATATGCGGATTTCTCTTCAAATTATGCTGAATGTTACAAAAGAAAAACTCGGTAAAATTGTTATCAAATGGCTAGTTTCAATATCATTTCTTTGAACTGTCGAGGTTTGGGAAATCGCGAAAAAAGAAATGATGTTTTAGAATTTGTTAAGTAAACAAATTTTCAAATTTGTTGCTCGCAAGATACACATTTTGAAGCTGAAGAAGAAGCTTCTATGAAACGATTTTGGGGAGATAATTGTTTTTTTCAGCCATAAAGCGTCAAATGCCAGAGGTGTTGCTATTTTGTTTTGGGAAGGGGTGCAATTTAATGTAAATAAAATTGAGCGATCAAAATAAGGGAATTTTGTTGCGTTAGACCTACAGGTATATGGCTATGACATAACATTAATATCCTTGTATGGTCCTAATCACGATACTGTTAGTTTTTATGCAGATATTGAAAGACTTGCTTTGGATTTTGATAATCCATTAATGCGGAGATTGGAACTTGGTCCAAGATTTTGATATAGATACATATAATTATATTCGTCTTAATAATCCTAATGCCAAGAAAAAAGTCGATCAAATGAAGAATGATTTAGATTTGATAGACCCATGGAGAGAATTACATGTCCAGGAAAAAATGTTTACATGGCGTCAACCTACTCCCTTTAAGGCGGCTAGATTGTATTATTTCTTGGTCTCCAGTGAACTCCTGTCACTCGTTAATAACAGAGAGATTTTACCTGGGTACAGATCCGACCATTCCCTGGTCAAGCTATCTTTGAATTTAAATCATTGTAGGGTAGGTCGAGGTTACTGAAAATTCAATAATTCGTTGTTAAGGGATGATAGTTATGTGGAAACAATCAAAGATGTCATTCAACAAACGATTGAGACCTATTCAGTCCCATATGATAACAATTCAAGTAGATTAGAGGTAGAAGGACAGGATACACAATATAGATTTACTGTAAATGATCAGTTATTTTTTGATACATTGTTGACCATAATCAGAGGTGAAACCATTGTAAACGCAGCCAAAAGGAAAAAATGATTGGTAAATTTAGAATATGATTTAGAGAAAGAAATTATAAATTTGGAGAAGGCATTGATATCAAAAACGGAAAAAATAGAGCTTTAGTTTTATTAAATTAAAAGAAAGTTCAGTTAAATTCATAAAGAAAAGAAAATATGGAAGGAATAAAGATGAGGTCTAAAATTAAATGGAGTATGGCGAGAAACCATCGAAATAGTTTTTGAATTTAGAAAAAAAAATGCTGTGAATAAACGTATATGCAAATTGGTTACTAATAAAAACAAGGAGATCGCAGGATGATATTATATCAGAAATTGTATTATTCTATTCTAAATTGTATGAAAATAATCCTGTTGTTGATGTAGATTTAAATACAATATTAAATGATCCAGATATAAGGAAATTAACCACTTCAATGTCACAGAAGCTCGAAGGAGAACTCTCCATTGATGAAGTTCATCAAGCACTAATAAACATGAAAAATAATAAATCACCTGGTCTAGATGGAAACACCGTCGAATTTTTCAAACACTTTTGGAAAGAATTACACATATTTTTAGTAAGATATTTGATCTCTGCATATTCATCCGGAATGTTCTATACACAGAAGTTAGGAGTCATCTCTTTAATTCCCAAAGGAAAAAAAAGATAGACATTATTTGAAAAATTGGAGACCCATATCTTTATTGAACGTGGTTTATAAATTAGGTTCCGCTTGTATAGCAAACAGATTAAGGAACGTACTTCCTTTTCTTATACATGCAAATCAGAAAGGCTTTATGTCAGGGTGCTTCAATGGAGAGAATTTGGTTATATGATTTATTATTGTATACTGATATCAATGACATTCCTGGTTTATTGCTGCTTATAGATTTTGAAAAAGCATTTGATTTTATTTCTCATGATTTTATTAGAAAAGTATTGCACTTTTTTAAGTTTGGTCCATCTATTGTAAAATGGGTTAATGTATTCTATGAAAATGCTTAATCCTGTGTATTAATCAATGGACACCTGTCTCCAAGATTTTCAGTAGAGCGAGGTTGTCGTCAACGAGATTTCATGTCAGCTCTTATCTTTTCATTATGCGCCGAAATACTAGGTCTTTTGTTTAGAAATTCCGATTCTATTGTTGGTTTGAGCTTACCTGGTAGACAACTTAAAATAATTCAATATGCAGATTATACTCTTTTAACATTGAACGGGTCAATAATGGAATTAAACAGTGCATTAAACATTTTAGATAAATATACTGCAATGTCTGGTTTAAAAGTTAATATACAGAAGACACATGCGATTTGGATTGGAGGATTTAAAAACAAGAAAGATAGTGTTCTTTTGAACAGAAATCTAAATTGGGTGTTGGATGATTATTTGAGATATTTAGGTATCGACTTATGTACGGATTTTCCCAAATTGGTAACTCACAATTATAATGAAAAACTTTAAGAAATCAAAAGTCAAATGACATCGTGGTTAAAGCGATACTTAACTGTTCTTGGAAGAATCACTGTCGTCAAGTCATTGTTGGTATCCAAATTAAACTACCTTTTTTGTCCCTCCCTAATCCTGGTGCAAATCTTTTTAAAGATATAAATGCTCACTTTATAGATTTATATGGGGAAGAAACCTGATACATTAAGTAGAAATCAAATGTCACAAAGTTACTCAGACGGAGGGCTTAAAATGATAGATATATATACACACATTGCCAATCATTACAAATTTAGAGATTAAGAGATTAGTAATTGGCTCAATAGATAGCAATATCCTCTGTCTTTTGCAATCTTTCTTGCCTGAACTGCAAGATTTAAAATTATATATGGGAAACAATTATTTTCAGGAACTGGCAGGTAAAACAAAGAACCTTTTTTTTGAAAAAAAATGTTCTTGGCTTATAGTACGCTCTTGTCCATGCATTATGATAACATTTCTTGCCAACCCTAATGGAATAATGATTACATTACAATAGGCAATAGCTCAATTATCGGCGCGAGCGTTGATCCAACTAATACACTGCAATCTGTTAATGACCAGAACTGTGAATATTATACTCCAGATAATTTTGTATCACAATTTATTGACAATCACAGGAGCGAAACCCCATTCATTATTTTACACTGTATTGCAAGAATCCTCACTGAAAAATTTGAATTTATTGAAACTCTTCTATGCAACCTAATTTCTCCTTCTCTGTTAGAGCCTTGTCCAAAACATGGCTGAATAAAACATTCCTCTCTCTTATTTAAATTAGAACATAGAAACTATGATTTGAGCAGATCATGTATCAGGAAAAGGAGGTGAGGTTGCTTCATATGTTTACGACCAGTTCGATTTTAAATCACCGAAAAAGGGGATCATGGGAACCAACGGGTACCGCTTAGGCGTTGTTTGGTATATAGAGGGAGTTGCTGCTACCTTGTTTGGCGTTCACTAATAAGGGGATATAGCAACGTAGATCTGGCGCTGCTCAGTGGCTGCCGGGCTCACGATCAATTGGCCAAAAAGAATTTTTATTTTCTGTTCAATAAAATTGGAGTGGACTAAAAGATTATTATTGTTATTATTAAGTAGATACACGTAGTGTAGTCCCGCTTTAATCCCAAATTATACCCCGAGATATCTTTACGCTCATCCACTTTTGGCTCCCTTGTGATTCCTAAATTTGCAAAAACTTGGTTGGAAAGATCCTTTGCTCACGCATGTCCTACTTTATGGAATAGCTTTCCTGAAGACATTTAAAAGTATATAACCTCTGATTCCTTTAAGAATCATGTAAAAACGCTTCTGTTTAATTCTTAATTATGCGCCTTGATCACTCCACATAGTGGATTTGGTGCTATGTAAGTTACATTTCACTATAGAGTAAACTCCGACCCGTTGTTCCAGAAACTCAATACCCTTCTCTGACATAAATACTCTGCAAACAGCCTTAATTATGTTTAAAGTATCATTACAAATATTCATTCATACACGACCCGTAACACAAATACTTACCACTTATTAATCCCAAAACCCCATTAGCACACAGATCTATCGCACATACCGGCCCTGCCGCCCTGACATACATAATGGAACACGCTAGCGGGTCCAATCACGTCACACACTTCTTAATCTCTATTCATTCAAGACAGCCGCAAAAAGTACCTCCTTAAGCAGTATGATGACTCTGAACGCAAATGAAACATATACATGTATCTTCTCCCCTCCCCGTCCCCCTATTTCTGTTTTTCTCTTTTTCCCTCTCCATCCCCTCCTATTTCCCTCTATATATAAAATTCCCGCATTTTCACCCCTCACTTCTACCTTCTCCCTTCTTTATCTCAAATATGTATTGTTATTTATCTTTTGTTTATATTTGTGTTACATTTTTTTTTTTAATGTGTTTTTTTTTTTTTTTTTTAATCTTTGCTTTACATTATGCTATGAATGCTTTTGGAACTACGCTTATACAAGGCCTATGGGCTATATTTATGTAGTTCCCCATTTCATTTTTTAAATATGTTTATGAATTATTTTGTATCGCTTGTATCTGACGTAATTTTTAACCGAGAATGAAATACATGAGAGTTGAATTGAATTGAATTGAATCTCTTCAGCACAAAATTCACCTTTTATAGATCTATTTAACATTTCCTGTCATCTTCTTATACATCATTTTCACTCCCATCCCCAACATCATTTTTGTGTATAGTAATTGTTAAGTTTGACAAGGGATTACCACGCCTTCAAGCTTAGCTCATGTGACAATCTTTCTTCATGATTATTTTATGTTTAACTTATATTAATTATATATAATTATATCATTTTTTATTATCATGATTTATTTTGTAATTAGTTTGTTATTTTGGAAAAATAGACCATTAAGGAAAATAAATAAATCAAATCAAATCAAATCAATATACATTTGAATGTTGGATATTACACACATATCAAGGCGCAATGAAACATAATAGTGTGATTTACTCAAAATATGGGGTTATAAAAACTTATTATATTTCAAGGTTTTTTACACACTATAAATCTGTAAAGTGCAACACTTCTTTTCATTAGACATACAATACATGCTGTCATGCCACACACAGAAAAAGAAGTGATCAGATAATGTGATGGATAAGTATTTTTCTTTAACCAAAATGAATTGAGATCTTTTTGTATAATGCGCATTTTCAGTTGAAACAGATTGTACATAAATAACAGTGCGTCCCAGAAAAAACGAAACCGAGAATTATCGATGTTTTTTCATAAACTGAATTACAATTATAATCAATAAATGACACATATTTGTAAAGCTTAGATCCTCCTCTTTCATTTGATGCCACTCATATGATGCATATTTCACATGAGTGATTTAAGACAATTTGAAGAGAGGGTACCAAAAAGTCATTTGGCGGGCGGTCTCTGAATTTCAAAGAGAAAATCACAATTCTAGAATGTTCATGTTGTGCCCTTTCATGACACCTCAATCAGGAAAAATGAGCCAGTAATAACAAAGTTCTGTTTGTTTAAGGTAATGCTTGCATTTCGATAATTTGATTAATCGAATTCGTTTTCAATGGCTACCTGCCGTCGCAATAAACAGAATTAACAACGGTAAGCCATGCATCAAGTCTTTCGTCTTCTTTGTGCATGGCTGATCGTCAACGAAACGGAGTTAAGTCTTTTGTCAACTCTGTTCATTTCATAGATTTTCAATATTTGTTGAAGTTTTTTTTTCTTTAAAACTTGCTAAGCTCCACCCTACAAATCATCCAGATCTCATTCCCCTTGTGACATCATGTGTCAAGCATCGGTGAGCTAACTTGAGAAAGTGGTATGTAACTTTGCCAGAGTTTACCACATGTTAAAAACAAAAAGAATAGCACTATATAAGTTGCTTTGTCAGACATGTCAAACTGAACAGTCGGCTAAACTAATATTCTACAATAGATAATGGTATGTAATTTCCCCCAGCTCAACACACGCTCATAATAGAATTGCATGCTTTCATACAAATTCATGTACAATACATCATCATTTGCCTTCTTCTTCCTGGTGAGGCTACAGCATGTCTGACAAAGCAACTTTTAGTCTAGGGTTGTTTAATTACTTTTACGTCAGTTGCATCGCGTACCAATCCGACATCGAATTTTGAGATTGCTCTATATCCCGAATCCATTGATGATAAATATTCTAGTTGCACCAATTTGTAGTCAGAAACTTTGCCGTCCATTTGTTACTAATTGAATTAAATAAGTTTGTGTAGAATATGAGAAATCATGGATCGAATATCACATTTCCTAATATTGTAAACGTCTGCGGGAACTGTGGTCACCTCATCCTAAAATTAAAGTTAAGACAAAAGTTACAACATTTTCAGAATACCAACTTGATCGTAACAGCAAAGATACAAAAATATCAGAGAGATAAAATATATTTCAGAATACCATCTCTAAATTCTAAAAATCCCGGAATGGGCTCTGCGCCTATAGCCACCGGGCCCTTTTTAGACGGGCCCCTGGACCCCACCCGAAAATAATAGAAGTGCATGGTTTCCAACACAACCCTTCGATGTATAACATTATCCTACGGAGAGAGTGTGTGTATTTTATAACTCTAGACGGTTATCTTAAGGGTTCTCAATGCACCTGGACCCACAAAAGAGCTCGTGCTTTCCAGGATCCGCCGTTATGAATACTAATATTTTTTGGTTTGATGTTTATTGCGTTTTGCATCAAGTTGAACGGTGCCTTGACAATTTCGAAGGACTTAGAGCTTTGTTCATTGAATCACCGACGAATAATTTATCAACTTGCTCATTCGGAGATAGGATATATAACTTGCCCTTTCAAGCATGGAGCGAACGATGTTTCTCCTTATAGGCCTGTAGCTGCTCCGCTTTTGATGGACCACACAGTTTTTCCCTTTTATTAGAGCCACTATCAGCTTGAGCAAAGCACACTATTGCGTGATAACGCTTCTGCGTCTCTGTGAGGCTCTTTCGCAACGTCCAAGGTCACTCCGCGAACGCACAGGGCTGAGTATATTCACATAACCCTATAAAGACCCCCCTTAACATGACATTAGCCAGTGGCGGATCCAGGGGGGGGGGGGGTCGCCCCCCCCCCCCCGCAAAAAGGACAAAAAAGGGGAAATATTTTTTCTTTTTTTTTTGGTGCTAAAGAAAGCACAAAAAAGTGTTCCTTCCCCCCCCCACCCCCCCCCCCCACCCCCCCCCCCCCCCCACCCCCCCCCCCAAGGCCACTGAACAAAATATCTGACGACGTAATTTTTCAATTTCCGGGGCCAAAAAGAAAAAAAAATTGCTTATCTGACCGTGATTAAATGCCTTACAGCCCCTGAGCTTCCGAAGGCTCTGCCCCCTGGATTTCACCGAGGGCCCAAAGTCAGGCACCTGGATGCTCATCTGACGGTAATTTAATGCCTAAAACCCCGGAGCTCCCAGGGGCTCCGCCACCTGGACCCCACACCAATTTGCGACCTGCCAAATAAGGTATCAAAATATGCTCATCTGACGATAATTTAATATATAAAACCACTGAGCTTATCGGAGCTCTGCCCCCTGGACCAAACACCAATTTGTGTCCTGCCAGTGTCACAAATAAGGTATCAAAATATGCCAATCTGACCGTAATTATATGCCTATAACCCGTGACCTTCTGGGGCTCCACCCCTTGACCACCGCCGAGAAACGTTCAGTGGGGCCTGAATGTAAGAGTGGGGTGATGGGGATTTTTTTGTCTACCCCCCAAAAAAAAACGTTTTTGCCACAACGTACCAATATTTGGCTCACATAATTTCAAATTTGGGCCCCACCCCCTAAGAAATCCTGGATCTGCGCCTGACAATAGCAGCTCTGAAATAGATTCCATTTGCCTAAAGTGGTTGACTCTATAAAATTGTGTTGCAGTAGATGGATTGTTCGTTAGACTTTTGTTCCTGTTGGTCACGGCTGCGTTCTAATGGTTCGGAGAGAAAATCATTGTCTCTTTCCGACACTTCTATGTCCTCACCTTCGCCATTTTTATATTTAGATTTATAACACGTAAGAATTTTATGACAAAATGCTTAGATATTATAGGCTTGTTCGGCTGTGATAAAATATTTGCTAGTATATTACAGGTTTGTCAAAAATTCGATTATCTGTTCTTTTCCTGCCTTTCCATATTGCTCATATAGTTTGAGATGTTGAACTGCCATGCGGAGACTGGAAATGGTGACATATATATAATGAGGAAGTTTGTATCTCAAATCATCATTCCCAGGAGTTCCTGAATGAAACAGTTAGATGTTAGTTGCATATTTTATTGAAGAAATCCCCTGCTCTTGACTTGCTGACACAAATATATATCGAACCTGGTTGATGGCCAGGGAAGATAACTATATCTTGTGACTGAGGTATCTCAAAGCTAATGCCGACAGCCAGTTAACATTCATGGGACCGAGTTGATTCATAATCCTAAAATATGTTAGATGTCTTGCATGAAAGTACTCCGACATAAGTATCAAAATACACCGTCCTCATCCAACAAAAAAAGGGAAAATACCGCTTTTCTATTAAGGTATTGATTAGTCCTAATAAAATGAGATAACGAGGTGACGAATATTCATGAAAGGTTGAAGAAGAAAAAAAATCATAAGATGTCGTTTCTCCGCGCACCGTCCTATGATGAAGATAAGAATGGTAAAAAGGTGAATAGGAGATGGTCATGCACAAAGCATTTAGGCATTAGCTTGTCTCAAAGAGCGATTTTAATGATTATTTACCATGACATACAAAATTCCTCGCTTTGAAGGAGGTTCAGTTATCATTGAATTCGCAAAATAATCTCTGTGCAAACAAACATTTCAGACTTGACTATACTCACTAGACCCGAAGGAATCACACGAGTTGCAATAGCCTACTGGCATAACAGTGGGAAATAATGGAACCTTTTTCTATGTATGCTTTGCAGTCACATCATGTTAGGATATCTGCGGGGTAGACGGGTCAAGGCAATTCAGATTGTCACGAAGGACGAGGAGACGGGTTCATTTAAACTAGCATCTGAAACAGTGGAGAAACTTCTCCAGGACGACAAGGTTAAGGATATCAAGATCTGCGTTATCGCCGTAGCTGGAGCATTTCGCAAGGGGAAGTCTTTCCTTCTCAACTTCTTCGTTAAATATTTAGAAGCTGCTGTAAGTATTTCAACGCTCAAGAATCCTGTATTTGTATTTTTGCTAGCATCTGAAACAAAGCTTTTGAAGTTAGTACTGAGCAGATTATAGGGTATTTGAAAAGGTAGTGCATAGGCAATTTTATAGATATTTAACGAATATAATCTGCTGTCACATCAACAATCAGGTTTCAGACCATTACACTCCACGGCAACGTGTGTCACAGATATTGTAGATTATTTATTTGATAACATGAATACAGGTCAAATAACTGGTGTTTTTTCTTAGATTTAAAAAGCCTTTTGATGTTATTCCGCTTAAAAATAAAGGTGAATTCTGGAAATGCGATTACATTGTGAAAGAAAAGGTGTGGAATTAATCAGAAACAGTTGATCATGTAGCATGTAAGTATTGGTGTGCACTGCAATGTTATGAAGTCATCAAAATCAAAATAAATTTGGCCCAGTCTTGTTAAAGTAACAAGCACCGTACACAGAAAGATGCATAACTACACAAATGGTGTCGGGGCTAGTACTAGTTGATTTCCTTATTCTGTCTATGCTCATTACTCAGCCAGTACACATTTTCTTCTAATTTTGTTTGGCACATGTCATTTATTTGTAATTTTGAACATTCATTGTAAGTTTTGTTTGATTCTGTGATAATTATTATTATTTTATTTTTTTAACCAGAACTCTAAGTTTATCTTTAATTATATTCTTGCTAAAATGTTATATTATGGTATGAATGATGTCAAAAATATGCTTGGTGTAAATGATAACTTACAGGAAGGAAACACTGTTTTGGCTTTCAAGGCTGCGGTAGTGAATATTTACATGTTCAAACTGGGTTACGCAAGGATCAATCCTCGGCTCTCTCATTTTTTGCTCATCTATTCATGATGTATGTAATTTGAATCTGCATTTACACTAAAAAATTATCTCTGTATGCAGATATACAGTTATATTTAATAACGATGTACATTTTTTTCTCTTAAGTTCAGAGTAATTTACAACATGATTTTAATCTTATTGATAAATGGTTTCAAATTAATGGTATGAATATTCACCCTGATAAAACAAAGGTAATGGCTTTTGGCTTTAAACAAAATTGTTTAAACAAGTTTTGCCTGTGAAATATAAAGATAAATTGATTGAATATGTTGATACTATAAAATATTTGAGGTGAGATTAGATTGACAGTTGTCGTGTTCAATTCATATTTCATGATGTTTGTAGTAAAATATCACGCTCTATTGGATTTATACGGCGTATATAATATTTGGTAACTCATACAATTCTTGTTAATCTGTATTACTGCCTTATATCGATTACTATACCGATTACTAATGTTCAGCTTGTTGTTGTTTATGTAGTCTGTATGTTGCAGCAAGGCGTCATTGTAAAGCATTTTTTTTTAAACTGAATGACCTATCCTGCTTTAAAAAGAAGACATAAATAAGTATATAAATAAATCATCGTTATGTAATGGGCGGGGGGGGGGGGTCAGGAGGTTCAGCCCCAAGAATTTAATTTTAGGACCCTTTCAATATGTGGGATATTGCCATCTCTTGTCACCTCTGATTGACTAATTTCCTCGTTCGCTTCCAGTGGCGTATCTATGGAATGTGGCACCAAGGTAAACAACAAACCTACGCCCCTAAATTTGTCAGCTAAATAAATACAAACCAGATTTCCTAGCTTTTTCACAACGTTATAATTTCATTTTATTTAGGCCTCCTTAACCTGAGATTGGTAATCAAGATTGAACAAGGAGGTCCTTGCTTTGAATAACTCCCAGGTCGAAACTCCCGTAGAAACCAGTAAAGAAAACCAGTACAGATTTATAATGGTTCCCTACTACTGGTCAATTCGCTACGGGTTTCAATATGGAAAGTGGCGCCTTTTCTATTTAAAACCAGTAAAAAAAATTGTACTGGAACCAGCAGAAGACCAGTAGAAGACCAGTAGAAAACCTTAATGGAACCATTAAGAGACCAGTAGGAATCCCAACTGGAACCATTAGGAGACCAGTGGGAATCAATACAAACAACATGAAGAGACCAGTAAAAAAAGAAGTCCTTGAACCATTGTTTTAGATGTGGAATATAAAGCAAATAATCACCTTTTGGTTTCAGGCGATGGCAAACTATCACTTCCTCGTCGATCAGAATGTATACGCTATCTTTCCTCAGCTTCGCTTCGGAAAGATAGCTTCATCCAGATCGCCTCGGAAGTGATAATAATAATAATAATAATTATCCTTGCTTATATAGTGCCTAACACTTACTTTATTAGAAGTCTCTAAAGCGCTCTACAATAATGCAGCATAATTACCCTTGCTTTAGCAGTGCAGCTGTTACGCGCGCTGCGTTTCAAGGAATAAATTCCTACCAGGTACCCATTTACTTTACCTGGGTGGAGTGTGGCAATTATTACATTCACCTGTTACGAATGATTGTATCTAAATAGTCAGAATGCATATTTAATACATTATGTGTTGCTAGTACTAGGTAGGACAAACATTATGGCTTGCCCTACCTTACACATAATGTTTGCATTTCGCATTCCGAATATTGAAATACAATTATTTTTAACAGGTGAATGAGATAATTTGTTCCGCTGCACTTTGATTTGATTTTATAACGAAAATGGCCCAATCACATTATGTTATATAGGGGTAACCCTTTACATTTTTAACAGCTGCACTGCTAAAGCCAGGGTAATTATGCTGCATTATTGTAGAGCGCTTAGAGACTTCTGACAAAGTAAGTGTTAGGCGCTATAGAAGCACTGTAATTATTATTATTATTAAAAGGGAAATCCAACCTCAACAGACAACTATTCTTTAAAAAAATAGCAAATTAAATCTGACAGAAATTAAGGTGGTTTTGAATTGTTGAAAGCTGTAATCACTAAACCAATGGGCATTTTAAATTGGCTGAATCGGTAATGTCGCTATGACGAGCTGCAGGACTACTTTCCCATTCATTTCAACACACAAAATGATTTAAATAATTTTTTTCTTCAAAATGTATGATTCAGGAGTGGCTCTTCTATGTAAAATAACTAATTTAAGTAGTTCTCAAAGGAAGAAGGCACTTAAAATAAAAAGAGAATTAACTAGACTTGAATTCGTCACTTTGACGAATTAGGTGATACGTATGCTAATGATTTACATAATGAAGAATGCATTTTCACGATTTCATATTGTTATATAAAATGCTTCTCCCGTTATGATCTATCCATATGTCAAGTTTCTACTGTTTAGCCTTGATCATTATGGATGTATGGAAGATATATGGAGAGAATTTGACCATTGACCCTAATTAACATAATGAGGCCTACACATACACATTACATATTCCGTGGTAAGAATGAAGTAAGGGAGGGAAAATGAAGGCAATGACAAACGAGTGAGAGAGAGAATATGGCCGGGTTCAAATTAAGTGTTCTTTTATTTATTAGACCCAGTACTGAGGATCTTTTTATCTGCCATATTTTTGTTATTTGATGGCTTTTGACGCTACATAGAAATGCCATCTTCTGTCACCAAATATTGTTCAAATAGCATTGTAGAGACGATGAACAACTCCTCCCGCAAAATCGTTAGCCATGAGAATGTCAATTTCTATCTCGTTCTGCTAAATAACCCGAACAATATAATCAACCAAGTGGAATCAACTGTTAAACGAATTTATCATGAGTTCTGAAATTTAATTTTTTTACTGCACGTCATAATAGTATTAAAGAGCAGCAATGGCGAACGATTGTCGCTAAAATTCAGAAATTGTTGCTCAGATTGCTTAAGTTACCATGAGACATCCAGCTACATAGAACTATGATCGACAAACATGATATTGTTTTGAAAACAGTCTGAAAACATTGGAGGTAGAATGAATAAGAGATAATGTGGTCATGTAAACAAGTGCATTATGTCCATGTTAATCCTTTAGTTCCAAAATCATGATTGTATTCTCTATTTATTTCTCCTATATAATTTATTTCAATTTAAAATAGAAATTATAATGTTCTTTTGTTTGGCTTGATAATATTCCAGCAACGAATTTACAGTTTTGGTAGACATCTTGGATGTATCATAGCAATAAATTTTTTGGCACATGACGTATTGTGTATACGATAATTGTGATAAGAAGAAGAAGCATACAAATAACTATAAGAATAATAATAATGATTATAATTACGATATTTACTATAATAATAAAAAAATACAACAATGATAATAATAATGATTATTATGATACTGCTGCTATTACTACTACTACAACTACAACCACTAAGAAGACGTAAATGAACAAGAAGGGGTAGGAGAAGAATCATTTCAGCGATATTAGTGAGTATATTCTTAATGATTGAGGCATCCACATTACATATTCCGTGGTAAGAATGAAGTAAACGAGGGAAAATAAAGGCAGTGACAAACGAGAGCGAGAGATAGAGAGAGAGAGACAGAATATGGTCGGGTACAAATTAAGTTTTCTTTAAATCAGACCCAGTACTGAGGATCTTTTTATGTGCCATGTTTTTGTTATTTGACGGCTTTTGACGCTACATAGAAATGCCGTCTTTTGTCACCAAATATTGTTCAAATAGCATTGTAGAGACGATGAACAACTCCTAATGCAAAATCATTAGCCATGAGAATGTCAATTTCTATCTCGTTCTGCTAAATAACCCGAACAATAGAATCAACCCAGAGTTTTGGGGAACTAGAGATAGATGCCATGTGTTGCGTCTGGCCAGATGAAAGGAGCTACCTGTAGATTTATACATGTTGTGGTGCATCCGGGGGGGGTGGAAGCATGATGGGTATAGACATGTGCAAATCCTATTATGCATGGATATCCCAACAATAATGAAAATTGTAAATAACTTCGTAGGGCGCTTCGGGTTTTTTTTTACGTGTTGGAATTGTGCTTATTTGATGTGCGATAATGTGGTGGAGAAACGTTTACAGTGCACTCTCGTTATAAAGAACACCGATATAACAAAATTTCATTATAAAGAAGTAAAATCTCTGGTCCCATATGTGGGATTCCCTTTGTATTCTATTGTTTTTGCAACCCTGATACATGTATAAAGAAATTTGATTATAAAGAAATTTCATGGGTCCCGAGGACTTCTTTATAATGAGAGTGCACTGTACATGGTGTTCTAGAGGTGAAGGATATGCAGGATGTTAAGAATGTGGATAAGATATCCCTCCCCGCCCGTGGCAGTGACCAATAAAAGACAATGACACCATGGACCGTGTGTTGACTGGTCTGACATAAGTGTAACGTTTATATTTAGGAAAAGTCTGTTGACCTCCAAAGTATATACAGTATTTAATTACTTTTTTTTTATCAATGATGGTCCAAACATAAAGCATTGGTGGAGGAGTACATGTATGGGCCAGGAGGAAGTACACTCCCTTCACAATGGCGATTGCCTCATTCACATATGATGTATGTCATCACTCTCAAGTGAAGCAAGTATTGGAACAAGGGAACAACCTCTCGAGAGGAGTATAGGGGGAAGTGTCGTGGCAGTATTGGAATGCCCTTACAGGTACACTCCCCTCAAGAAGTTGTTCCCTCATTCACTTACAGTGCACTCTCGTTATAAAGAACACTGATATAACAAAATTTCATTTTAAAGAAGTAAAATCTCTGGTCCCATATCTTGGATTTCCTTTGTATTCTATTGTTTTGGCAGCCCTGATATAAAGAAATTTTGTTATAAAGAAACAATTTCATGGGTCCCAAGGACTTCTTTATAACGAGACGACCAAGATGTGACTTTTGCTTTGGACTACCATCCCCCCCCCCCCCCAGATAGCAAAATGTTGTGGGGCCCATCTGGGTTTTATCTGGTTGCAACTGGGCTGGCCCACTTGGCCCAGATGGGCCAGCCCATCTCTTGCCCACTTGGCCCATTTGGCCCAGATGGGTCCCACATAGGCCCCATGTGGGGCCCAGCAATCTGCACCCGGGTTATAGAAGGGCCCCAGATGGGCGGCCCAGATTGTACCCACTTGGCCCAGATGGGCCCACGTGAAACCCAGATGTACCCCACAATTGGCCCATCAATATACACAAGGGTTACCTATTGGGCACCAGATGGGCCATATGTGGGTTTTTATGTGGGACCTACCACATTTTATATATGGGTCAAGTGGGTTCTATATGGGCCCCATATGGGCTATAAGCGGGTTTTTATATGGGATCCATTTGGGCCAAGTGGGTTTGATCTGGTCCCATATGGGCCAATGTGGTTTTAAATGCATGGGCTTCATATTGTTTAAATGGGTTCCTATTTTTCCCAGTTGAATTCATTTATCCCATTTCAATTTCCAGGGTTACCAGTTGGGTTTAACTGGACCAGTCGTACCATTTGGCACAACTTTAACCACTGATTGAAAGCTCCTATTAGCAGACATAATTAGTAGGTTATTAGCACTTGTACTAATTAATTTGTTCAATGGCAACAACACATCGTCTAACATTTCCAATGTAAAGGCATTGGTGTTAAGAAGACTTGGTTAATTTGCTGTGATAAGACATTTCCATATACTTGTATTTTATTGAATCTGTTTTAGATTATGGTTAGTGTTTGTTCTAATTCATGTTTAATTAAATGTAATTTAAACAAAGTAGTGAAATTTCCTAATAATTGGCAATTTACATTTTGTAGTATTTTCGAAATGAATTGCAAATAAGTAAATCATCAGTAATTAAGAAATATCCTGTAAATTTAGATAAATTGTTAAAAAACATAGATGTGTACGCACCCCATACTCATTATGCAAATGATGGGATGGTTTTGGGTGGGAAGGCCCATCTGGTATACATCTGGTTTTCAGCTGGGCGAAGACAATGTTCGAGGTGCGATTTTCACCACTAAAAACCCACATGGAGCCCATATGGGCCTATACTTGTGGGTTCTGGATGGGAAGGCCCATCTGGTATACATCTGTTTGTTATATGGGCCACGTGGGCTCCGTATACCTGTGGGTTCTTGGTGGGAAGGCCCATCTGGTTTTCAGCTGGGTGAAGACAATCTTCGACGTGCAATTATCACCACCAAAAACCCACATGGGGCCCATATGGGGCCTATATGTGTTGGTACTTTTGGGTTCTGGATGGGAAGGCCCATCTGGTATACATCTGGTTTTTAAATGGGCCACGTGGGCTCCGTATACCTGTGGGTTCTTTGTGGGAAGGCCCATATGGGATACATCTGGTTTTCAGCTGGGTGAAGACAATCTTCGACGTGCGATTATCACCACCAAAACCCACATGGGGCCCATATGGGGCCCATATGTGTTGGTACATGTGGGTTCTTGGTGGGAAGGCCCATCTGGTATACATCTGGTTTTTAGCTGGGCCCAGCCGTTGTTCGACGTGCGATTTTCACAAACAAAAACCCACATGGGGCCCACATGGGGCCCATATGTGTGGGTTCTGGATGGGAAGGCCTATCTGGTATACATCTGGTTTTTGTATGGGCCACGTGGGTTTTAGTCAGCCCATACAAAACCCAGATGGGCCCCAGATATTTTGCTATCTGGGGGCCTGTTCATGAGGAAAATGATGAACAACCGAAGATTTGGGGGTATGAGTTACAGGTTAATGCTAGTGTTGGACAATAATTAAAAGATTAAGGTGTTAGCAAAATCAACAGGTACAATTACTTTGGCTACATGCAGTGTTTGTTGAAGTCATGCTGAAGGGATTTTAATGTAGGCCTACTGGTACATGTCTTGAACTGTTTTGATGTTGCACATAATTTTGTGTAATGTTCCTGTGCTTGGAGGATGACTGTTGTTGATGAAGGATTCTGGTGGTGAGAGGATGCATTACCCATACGGGGAATACATCCTCTCACCTACTGATTTTGATGTTGGAAGTGAATGTTGGGATAGTGTCTGTACTCACATTGGCTGGAGTTGTTCATGGGTGAAATTGTCCGAAGTCCTCCCAAATTAGATTTGGGTAGCGTTGACGCATGCGGTTGAAGACGCATGCGGTTGAAGACTATCACATGAACATAACAAATGATCTTCCATGGAAAACATTTATCAAAAGTTTATATTTAATTGTAAAGTGTCAGTACAAGGTGGCAGATTTACAATGTATTCCACACACAAAAAGACAATCGGCATGGTCCTTGTCACATACTCTGAGAAACTATAGCGACATATTGCTGAAAGTGGAAAGGATAGGGAAGATGACTTTGAGTGTACCAGTGGTAGTCATGATGAGAGCAATTTATACTAAGAATCACTGATTGCTATGTGCACTCAAGTAGCCAGCAGTAACTTTTGAGATGTTGGTATTACACAATGTGTGTTATGGGTAGTTGGATTTTTTTCTTTTAAAGTCTACAAAATTATGAGAACCTTAAATAATTTTTAATTGGTAAAATGACCTTTTAAAGGAAAATGCAAGATTTTGCAACCAATGACAACAAAGCATGCCAAGTGAGTGTGTTGTTTGTAACATATTTTTTCATATGCTCTGGCCTACAACAAATTTGTCAGAGGTGCAGAGGTAAATTTATGGTGAAATACATAGTCTTACATGTATAATAGCCCCAAAGGTGAAAGTGATTTCACACGCCCTAATATTTGTTAATACACATCCATTTTTCACAAAATTATACCTATTAGGTGACAAAAAAAATGGCGGTCAAACCTTCCAGGGAGGGTCGGTCAGTCAGCATTTTTTATTGTGTTTTTGACATTAAATTTTTCGATTAAAAAACATGGAAATTATTTGTTCTCAGCTTCTCGCTCACTCACTGCACTCGCAACTTTTCATCCAATTTTTTTGTCAAAATGGCTGATTTTCCTTGTTTCCAACAAAATTTACAATGATAAAATGTAGACCTAAACACCTCAAAATAACAGTAAAATACAAAGACTGACAAATGGAGGAATGAGCCGGAGAGCCAGTAAGGCCCGAAAGTAGCCCACACCTTTACAAAAATATGTATACAATGCATGATATACACAGAAAAAAGAAACAATTAACAAAAGTTGAACGCGTAAAAAAGACTCTGACAAAAACCATTACGACAAGACAAATGTGGACATGCTCTAAAGAAATTACTCATAATTACTAATCAGCTAACGTTTAAGTAGGTTTCGAAAGTGTTTTGTATTTTTTGATTCTTTGATTAGTTTAGGGAGTGAATTCGAAAGGATTAGGCCGGCTGCTTGTATACCATGATCAGAGAAAGCTTTCTTATTGAGTGTATGAGAAAGATCATTAATTTGTGTTGTTTAGTAATGGTAAGTATCAGAGCGCCTTTTGAAGTAGTCTTTGAAAGACACTGGTAAATTATTAATATAGAATGTATGCATAAATACTCCAAGTTCAAGAGTATACAAAGTCATGTCTATTACAGTATCGTGCATGCGCATTCAGTTTCAGCAGTTCCCTACGAAGAAGAAGTGTTCAAGCGATGCCCGTTATGGACAGAAATTGCTTGAAAACACTGACATCGTAAGTAAAAAATGGTTGTATATGTGATGTAAATGTTGATTAATATCGTGTTAAGATCTCGGTGAGCACAAACATGGAGAGCTCCTAGTCAGGAATCCGCCTGACAAGCAATAGTTCATATCCTGCCCGGTTGACGTGAATTGACAAGCAATAGTTCATATCCTGCCCGGTTGACGTGAATTCACGCGCATGAAAATATGCTGGTAATGATGTCTGTCCTTTGTATGAGGGGACTGACCTAACAACACCTCAAGAAAATTTTGGACGGTAATAGGTAGGGTGGGGACTTGAGTAACCGGACACTTAATTTTGTGCGTTTTTTCAGTAGTGTAAAATCTAAACAGTTAAAAAGTTACTCGCTCAAAATCGCTCAAATTTTGTATCAATTTGAAGAAAAAAAAAAAATCACATTTTCACTTACCCATCATTGATGCCATTTGCCTCATGATCATCTTGAACTTTCAACTTTGGGAACAATTGCAGAATACCCTACCACGGTTTTACAGAATTAGAACTAGGCCTAACAGTCTGACGAATATTAGAAATATAAACTAGAAGCCAAGAGTCCAACGACCATCGACCAACAGTCTGACAAATATTACAAATTGAAACCAACGACCATCGACCAAATACTATTGAATGGAAGAGTCCAACGACCATCGACCAACAGTCTGACAAATATTAGAAAAAGAGACCAATGACCATCGACCAAATAGTGAGGCATATTTGTTTAAAAGAGCCAACGACCAACGACCATCGACCATCGACCAAAGACTCACAAGTATTAAAAAAGAAGCCAACGACCAACGACCAACGACCATCGACCAAAGACTCACACTTGTTGATTAAAAAAGCACAAAACTATTATTTTTCTTTTGTATTTTTAGAACGAGACATTACTTGTTGATTGAAATATCTAATAGGGTCTTTGAAAGCAGACTAGCAGTGTAAAAGAGGGCACAAGGTACAAACAAATACGTGTGTGGGACTATGAGCGGGCTGGACATTTTGTGTTACTGAAATGGGCTTAGAATTCAAGTAATTCATCTATTAAATGACTATAACAGACAATAAACAAGACAAAGGTAAGGACAAGAATCAGTGCTTATCAATTTAACAGACATTTTGCATGAAATACCATCAGGAAAGCCATCTAGATTTGTCACAAATTAGCGACAAACACATCAAACTCAGCGCTGCAATGGCGCACAAAACGGCGTAGAATTCAACTTTTCATCCACCAAATGAATTCAAACACTTGCATTATACAATCTTCAATACCTGTATCACCGTTATCGCAAATAATAAAATCACAATCTATATCTACGGCTAATATATGAAGACTAACAATATGGTATGGTATTCTGCAATTAAGCCCAACTTTGTTTGGGTGACATTTCCGAGCATCCGAATGCTTCCGAAGACGTTGCTTCCAAGACCTATGATGCCGAAGATGACGTTCTGTGTGACGTCACAGGTCATTTGAATAAAATAATAAAATTCACTTTTTGGCTCAGATATATACTGTTTCGTATGTTTTTTCAGCGTTTTAACCCTCTTCAAACCATTCAAAGGCGTTCCATGCGATACAATGCCAAAATGTTGGCTACAACATACTGTGACGGACACGATTCGCCACCTTGGCTTGACACGGAGTATTTGTCAGGATGCCCGTGTCTGGCCTGGCGCTCCCCGTCGTTCGTTTGGACAAAGTATATGCCCGTAGCTTGATGGCTGGAGTTATTCACTGCTCACAGGCGTATCTCAACAATCATGCATCCATCGACTGCAATCGGTCACCTAAAATCGTCTTGGACACAGCAACAGTCAATTGAACATCCCTCGAACAATCAATCAAGCTTTATTAACACCTGTCACTGATTCTCATCCCTTATTACGGTTTCACTGTTCTAAGAAATCAGATCAATCGTGAGTTGTATGTTGAAATTCTTTAATGCGATCCAATCAACATTCAGGGTAAACTCAGCAAAAGTGCAAACTATGTGAGACTGAACTTAAAGATAAAGTTGAGTACTGGTAAAAAAATGAAAATGATTTCTCACAGAATCAAACGAAACTTACACTGAATGTTCAAGATTACAAATAAATGACATGTGCCAAACAATTTTGGAAGAAAATGTATACTGGCTGAGTAATGAGCATAGAAAGACAAGGAATCAAGGTAGTACCAACCCCGACACCATGCGTGTTGACCCATACATAGCTTTCTATGTATGTGCTTGTTACTTTACCAAGACTCGGTCAAATTTATTATGATTTTGATGACTCCAGAACCTTGCAGTGCACACCAATACTTACATGCTACATGATCAACTGTTTCTGATCCTTTCCACACCTTTTCTTTCACAATGCAATCGCATTACCAGTACTAAAGTTTAGCTTTAAAGACTAAGGCCAGCGCCAGCCTCGGTGAGGCTGGCCTGTATCGGATACAGTGCAATGGAAAGCCCTAAATACACAATCCTAACCGCCCTAATAATTTCCCTAGACATAACCATATAAAAGAACAATTATGTTCTCGTTACTAAAATAACACTTCAACCCAACATTTCTGCTAATCCCATTAAATCTTCACATATAATCTTCAATATAACCCCTTATTCCTGATTAGATAACTAGTATACAAATACTATCCCCAAAAGAAACATGATAATTGCACCAACATGATCAAAATATGTAATTTATGCTCATTTTCCTTCAGTTTGGTAATTGCTAAATCAACGATGCGCCATATTGCTATAGCGCATGCGTGTACAACAGAAAATGCTTAACCTTCGTCCAATACTAAAACCCTGATTTGTTACAATACATATCTGGGGCATTTTAGGTCATTACCAGGTATTTTACTACGAAAGTAATTGAGAGTGTTCCGTTAAAGCATTAGTCGTGTCGTGCGCCACCTACCGGTGGTTCCGGGAACATTGCGTCAAGTGGAATCAACTGTTAAACGAATTTATCATGAGTTCTAAAATTTCAATTTGCTGCTGCACGTCATAATAGTATTAAAGAGCAGCAATGGCGAACGATTGTCGCTAAAATACAGAAATTGTTGCTTAGATTGATTAAATTACCATAAGACATCAAGCTACATAGAACTATGATTGACAAACAAGCTATTGTTTTGAAAACAGTTTGAAAACATTGGAGGTAGAATGAAAGAGATGATGTGGTCATGTAAACAAGTGCATTATGTCCATGTTAATCTTTTAGTTCCAAAATCATGATTGTATTTTCTATTTATTTCTCCTACATAATTTATTTCAATTTAAAATAGAAATTCTAATATTCCTTCTTTTGGCTTGATTATTTCAGCAATCTTTGATGTATCATAGCAATAAATTCTTGGCACATGACGTATTGTGTATACGATAATAATGATAAGAAGAAGAAGCTACAAATAACTATAAGAATGATACTAACAAATAAGCTTTATAATAATGATTATAATTACGATATTTACTATAATTATACATATAACAATGATTATTTTGATACTGCTGCTATTACTACTACAACTACTACTACTAGGAAGTAGAATATGAAGAAAAAGGGGAAGGAGGAGAATCGTTTCAGCGAAATTAGTGGTTATATTCTCTATATATGATTGAGGCATACACCCAAACTTAAATCATAATCAAACAGGCATCTGAAGATTTTAGATGTTTACTATTTGCTTCATGTTGTTGAAATCGCCCCCGGCTGGATCGCACCCTGCTTCTCTGCATCAACAAACAAACGTTGAGAAAATATTTTTGTCTCCCTTTAATTCAAAGTCGTTTTACAAACTTTTGACCATCGAATAATACCCGTATTCATTCAGCTAAACTTGACACGAGGTTATTTTCGGCTAATTGTTTATCGTGTATTTTGTAGAAAGATACAAACCCTCGTGTAATTTAAATAACGTTGGAAATTTGGAATTGAATTTGGGCCTTGAGCGAAGAATACACGTTTAGATGACCAAAAGTGCGAGACAGTTTCCACTGCCCGTGGGATCATAAAATATGTCACTCAATCGTTTGCCTGTAGGTCTGGAGTATCGAAGGTCGATAAATTTTAGATCAGACCTTCGAAGGCTCATTTTATCTAATTTTGATGTGACAAATTTGAAGCATAAAAAAAGGAATCAAAAGCAGTAAGAGAAAAGACATCTCCAAGTCTCCAGCGGTAAGATAATTAATGACAAGCACAATTGAAGACCAATCTAAGTCGCGTTTATAGTGACGGCAGACTTCTGTGGGACCTTTAAAATGTTACTGCGATCATTTTAGTTTGATCGTCATCACAAGTGCATGTAAAAACTGAAGTTTGATTTGGACTCGTCGTCTTTGACCACAAATTTCGTCATGATCCCGTCATCAAAATGGAAAATAAATGTCACAAGTAATTTAAAAAATAACTTCAGCAACAACATAATACATTTTTTTGAGAAATTCGAATAAAGATGAACGATATATGGTCCAACGTGCATTGTCATTAATTACTTAATCAATTAAAATATATTAAAATGAAAAGTTTTAACTTGAACAAGCAATATGATGATGTCGGAAAATCCGATAAGCCAAAAAGATGTATGGAATAATATATAAAACTCATACTTAATCCACTTATTAAAAGGAATTGGATTATCCGGGCACTTATAGAAGTTATGACCAATTAAACATAGGCATGTTTTTGTTTTAAATTGCAAATGTGTGCGCGGGCGTGTTGTTATCTTTGACGCCTGCTCATTCCATCACTATGTGTCAAAATTGACAGAAATTTACAGGGATTGTTAAGGAAAGTATCAGGTATCCAAAAATTCAACAAAAAAAAAGAATTTCTCGGTTCCACGTACGTTATGCGCGCAAATACTCGCGCACCGACCCGCACGCGCGGAAATTTTTGAAACGCTTAAAATTGTCTGAAACGTATAGAAAATTACTTGGTTTGGGGTTTTAAGCACTTTAAATTCTTATTTCTTTTTGACGCGTGCGTACGCGCACGTTAGAAAGGGAAGGCGCATGTGCGTGGGCTAAAATTCTGACGCATGACCTGAGCATGATTTATGCCAAATTTGAATTGAAATTGATATTGATATTTTGAGCAATTTTAAATTTTGACGCGCTCTTACGCGCGCGTCATGACCTTTATGTGACCTTTGATGACATGACCTGACATGACCGAGATACTGGTCAAAACACATTGTCATGCAGATTCATCTTTTGAAAAAAGTGACCTCCCATAGACATAACACGCAAATATGACAAATTATGCATTGTCGCCTTTAATCGAATATTTAACTATGATGACGTCATCTAAATGAAAAATGAATGGCATATTTCTCATAGAGAATTATATCATCTACAACATATCAAAATCTGGGAGAAAATCGATCACCAGTAAGTGAGGTAATCTCAATTAAACAACGACAAAAATGACGTCATCAACAAAATACATTTTTTGGAGTTTAGATGCCAATATGAAGACTTTGTTTCACTTTGTACGAGTCAGGGTGGTATGAAATCATATCTCCAACTCAAAAACTCGAAATAGTTATGTCTATCTAGATCAAGTTAATTTGTTTTCCCATTTTATTTCCTCGCGATGTTGAAAGGAACATTTTTTATCGAGACCAAAAACTATTATTATTGGTTATTCCGTATGAAATAACCCATGGTATAAACTGTTGTATACTTTTGTAGTGTGAGCGCGTACATGACTTGGAAAACTGGCTAGATGCTGATAACAATGAAAGCACCGGTTTCGCATGGCGAGGAGGTTCTGAGAGGGAAACAACTGGAATATGGGCCTTCGACAAAGTCTTCATCCTGAAGAAAATGGAAGGATCGAACACAGACACTGGTCAGTCGGATAACAGCGAGGAGGTAAATACGGATTAATTTATTTCGTTTCTCAGTTTTTCATTTTCCGGCTTTGATTTTGGACTTCACCATAATTTAGGGATCTCATCTTTTGTTGTTTTTTTTCTTTTCTTTTATTATATCTATGATCCAAAATGTTAAAATTGTCTAGCCATTTGGTTCAAATTAATTTACAGCTGTGACGTGTTTTCCTTTTACATTAATGTTGTACATTGGTACTTATAATCATGTTCCTACATTTATTGATTGTAGATTGTTATCAGTCTTGGTTGCACCAGGGTTGGTTCGGGGAGGATGGCCTGCGGGCTCTTGTCATTTAGTTGGCTTTTTCCATACCCAGGCTGCCTAGCCTGATGCACCCATAACTGAGATATTATACATGTAGCCTATGTATATTCGATCTTTGTATTATTTGTGTCTGTTATTTGCACTCATCTATGCAAATAATGAACATTTTCCTTCATCATAATTATCAACCAACCTTCGAAATGTTTATTAGTTGATTTCTCTGACGTATGTGCATTCGTTCAATCAAAGAGGACTTCCTCTCAACGTTTTAATCAATCCACATCGCTTTTGTATCTGGCGTTTTTGTGTATATTATTTGTTTATATCAGTTGAACGCAAGCCTAAAATTATATAACCGCTAAGTCGACTAGGGGATGTCAAAAGGCGATCCGATGTCTCGATCAAGGTATCTAAATAAAACATGAAAAGTCACAGGAGACAATAAATCAATCTCTACTTTAAAATATCTAATTCTCATAGATCTAGGATTCTAAGGAATCCGTTTTTACAAGACCCAGTGGTTAAGTCACCGAGCTGAGGATCCAATGGACCTTGATTCTGGTCCCATGTACTACTTTATCCATATATTAATCTCCATTACTACTCTTACCCAAGGTACAATGGGTACGTGTAAGGATTGCAGCCATTGGTATTGAAAGCTTCGTTTAAAGGGATCGTTTAACAATGTTAAATCTGAGATACACGGTCCTACATGTTACCAGTGTCTGTAATGTGGTGTAATATTGAAGCCCTTAAAAAAAAAATCGCGCTTCAAAATGTGCCTCAAAACAGTAAAAATTTGTCTTTGAGTGACCGGTTTTACCATACTCGTTTTCCCCCATAGACTTCGGCGAACGGTTTTCAAAATTTGTAATTCCAATCATTAATATCTTGATAATCAGACAGGCGATCGGCTTGTAAAAGTCATGGAGTTCCTGACTGACCTAAAGGTTTATAATTATAATTGCAGCATGAGCTAAATAAAGGATTATTTCTAAAGAATCTAAGACAAAGTAGACTTGATGGTCACTGGTCGGGGAATCCGGGCCTTCTGTGTGAGCATATCGGTGTGGGTGTTGTCTAACGTCTCATGTTGGCACACGGTCTCCTTCCTCCACGGATGACAATGACCTTGGAGGAATCCGGGATCGACCCCCCCCCCCCAACTCCAGGAACGGAGGGACCGCATGCGTGTTCCCAGAATGTTCGGCTCGTAACAAAGAAAAAGATATTTCCGTATTGACTTTACAAAACGGACTTAAGCTGAAAGGGGGGGGGTGCAGAAAAGGCTCGTATAACAAGAAAAAGATCTACCCGTTTTTACTTTACACTTTACGGACTTATTGAGAAAAGGGGGGATGCTGGGAACACGCATATGCGTACCCTAAATGACACTGAGTGGGGAGGGGGCGGGGGATCGATGAACAGGTTTAGACCTACAAAATCGTGTATTAAACTAAATTAAAGTAAGTAAAGCCTTAACCACTGCCCGGCATGCATGCATAATTCATTAAGAGGAGATGTACATGTCTTACTGTTTAGACTTAGAAAAAGTTTATCGAAGTAAATATAAACTCTTAATATCATCTTATCTTAATTCCTGCCTTACACATCAGCATATGGTTGTGGTTACCTTTAACACAGGCTTTTCTTCCTCCTTCCTTTGTCAAAGATCGCGGTTATTTTACTCGACACACAAGGCACTTTCGATCATGATTCATCAACACATGAATGCACTACCATCTTTGCGCTTGCCACCCTTATCAGCTCAACTCTGGTGAGTTATTATTATTCCAATGATAAACACATTCTACAATGACAACCCTAAACATTTCTCTAGCTTTCCTCCGGTTACATGACATATATTTGTAAAATTGTCCATAACAATTTGGGAAGGGCGTCTAAACTATTTTAAAGTGACTTGGTAACATTGTTGAAGGTTGATGGAAAAAATTGCTTAATTTTGTATAAAATGTTACTTACTATATTCCTTGTACTGTACTAACCCTCTGACATGCAAAAAATCCTGAAAAAAATTCTCAAACCACGAAAGTATCTATGGTTTTCTTTGAAGGCGTCGATGAACGACACCCTCTAACAGTGATTAACAGTAAATTCTTCCAACCATTTTTGAATTTTCCCAACCGTTTTTCCATGAAAAAAATGACATAAAACAGGCTATAAAAAATCTGTCAACACTTAAATGTCTGGATGGAATGTAGAGTCATTTTATTGCTTTGTGAGATTTCCATTCACCTAATTTTTTTCAGTTTTTCCCAATTTGTACCATGGATAATGGTCCGTTTTCACTCAAATTTTCAGATTATCTTTAATTGTACATCTAGCATTGGGTTCACAACCTTAGCACCACTATCTGTCATCTGAACAATGTTACCAAGTCCCTTTGAGATGATAGCCGCATGTTATTGTGATAAGAAGTAAAAAGAAATCACAGATGATAACTGTCTAAGTATGAATGGTAAATTCTAAATCTACCATCTCAACACTGGTACCAGGTACCAAGACAGCATTTTCTGAATGATATGTTGACTGAGATTAAATATCATCCTAAAAAAAAAAAAACACATATTCCTAACGATTAATTTTTATTCATGACATGAGACCATAACAGATTTTTCTAAATTTGTTACGATTTGGGGCAAAATCCTCAAAAGTGAGGGTAACAGCGCAATAGTTTACTTTTCCTACGTGATAATGCTTTTTAAAGTAAAATTCCATTATGCAGCTACCTAACAAATTGTTTAGTTTTGGAGTTTTCTTTGTTCAGATATTCAACCTAAGCCAAAACATCCAAGAGAATGATCTTCAACATCTGCAGTTATTTGCTGAATACGGTCGGAAAGCTTCCCAGGCAACGAGAAACACAACCGACAAACCATTTCAGGTCTGTACATAATCAACTTTCATAAAGTCACATCAAAGACAATATCAATTGTTAGTCTTTACTCAAAATGTATTGATAAAATAAAATGAATGGAGCAAATTCCTGAGTTCATCACATTCATTACGATCCTTAAGAGTGTCATCTATTATGTCAAATTCAACATCGTTCTTGATCGAAATTCGATGATTTTGACAGATTTGTTGTTGTTGCAAACCCACTCTAAAAATACCAAGATATCATAGTCAGTTTAAGTTTCAGTTTCTGTTGATTTTTTTTTAAATCTTGCTTTCTTCCTTTAAATGTTTTTTTTTTAATTCTTCTTAATTTATGATGATATTATGCTTTATCTTGCATCTTATAATGCGTTTATAACTTATCGATATTTAATATTGTTTTATTTCATATAAGTTTCATTTTCTATGCTATATTTTATATTGCAAATGTCATTTGATATTATTTTATGTAAGCATTTTTCTTCATGTTTTGATTGAGTTTGGGAAATATTCATTTCTAATTGATAAATTTGCATTACCTGTATGCCATGAAACAACAACATCAACCACAAGATACACAGTTCCCAGTACTTCTCAGATGTCATGCACTAAATGTTCTTGTCTTCACAGTCACTTATGTTCCTGGTTCGAGATTGGCCTAACCCATGCGAATATGTCTATGGATTAGATGGTGGTCGCAAATTTCTCCAAAAAAAGCTTGCAGTAAGTTGATCCGTGAAAAGTGTTAGTTTCTATTTTTATTTATATCTGTGAACGATATTAAAGCCCCACTGTCCTACTTGTAGCTACTTGCTCCCTCTATATAGAAAATGTCCCCAATCGGAGCCTGTTGGTCCCCCATGATCCTCTTTTTCTTATGCTAGTTGAGAGCTGAGTTAATGAGATAGCCACCTGTCAGTGACCTCGCTGTGTGGTCTAATCCCTTCTTGCCCAGTAGTATTGACGTTTGTTAATTAAATAAGTCTTTTCAAAACATTGACGATCAGTTCCAACTACTTATATTTCTGCTTAATGTGCTTTTAAGGCTTTTTCAGATATGGCGCAGCGAATCGCCGCCCCCCCCCCCCTCCCCCCAAAAAAAGTATTTACCTCGCTCTCTATCATAAGATACAGAAATGTGAAGCATATTATTTACGTCATCTGCTTCCCTCACCTGCTGGCTTAACAAACTGACGGTTGTTCAAGAATCTCAAAGTTTGATCAGTCAAAGTAACAATACATGTGTTTGTATTGATCTACAGGCGCGTACACAGGGAATGGGGTTTGGGGGGTTAACCCCCCCCCCTTTGGTATTTTTCTGTGTGTAAACCTTCCCCCATAACCCCCCTAAACCCCCCCCCCCCCCCTTTGGATTTGTTTTTTTTTTATTTTTTTATTTATTAAAAAATAAAAAAAATAAAATAAAATATTCCCATGGCTGACCTAAAAAAGTTGACCTTACCTCCCTCCCTCAACGGAGCAAAATGTCAAATTTTCAAATTTTGAGACCCCTCCCCCAAAAAAAAAGTGTCTTCTAACCCCCCACCCCCCCCCCCCCCCCCCCCCCCGGCCCAGCTTATTCAGCGGTCGGCTGAGTCGTTGCGATTTCTTTGGGACAAAAGAAAAAAAAGTGTCCTCTTACCCCCCCCCCCCCCCCGCTTATTCAGCGGTCGGCTGAGTTGTTGCGATTTCTTTGGGACAAAAAAAAAAGTGTCCTCTTACCCCCCTGAACCCCCTCCCCCCCCCCCCCCCCCCCCTTGAAAATAAACCTGCGTACGCGCCTGTTGATCTATACATGATAATCACAATGACAATGCAAAACATACTAATCAATACTATATCAAAGATTTAATGAAGGCCATGTTGAAATAAAAATCTAACCTAAAAGCCTCAAGCACGTCAACCACCTTCATATTGAGTGTTTAAGTAGCAGCCATGATCTAAAGAGATATTTGCGAATTTAACAACTTATTAGGCCTATATTTTTGAGCTGCATGTTTATAGTTTAAGTTGTGTATATATGCCTACGGTGTAACCCGTCTGATTTTTACAATGTATTGGCTAACTTCTTAAAAGGTAATCATGTGCAGTGTTAATTCCTTTGTAAACTGTTGATGAGTATGCAAAACACAGAATTGTATTTCATCCCGATCCAATCCATACTAGATATCTGGTAAGCACAGTGATCTGACTGACGTCAGGAAAGGAATCCAAGACTGCTTCAATGATATTAGTTGCTGTCTGTTTCCCTACCCGGGGTCAACGATTGCTACATACAATAAAGGATGTAAACTCTCAGGTAACCCCCCCCCCCCCGGCAAAATGCAAGGACACATATCGTGTCTTTTTAATGTCCTGAAAGCGAAAAATTATTCTTTCCCTTTTCCTGATGTTTTATGTACACACCCATAATATCTGAATCATGTGTCCTAAACCTTAAGAAAAACTGAAAGACTGGGCTATTTTAATTCGTAATCTTGATTCGATAAGGAGTCAAAGATGGGTCACTCTTTTTGTAGGAAAGGAACCTTCTCTTGCATGTCTGGCACACTGTATTTGCAGTGTGTTTCTTACTAGTAGAGTTGGTGTGGTCTAGTGGATAAGTCGCCGGACTGTAGATCACAAGGTACGGGGTTCAAATCCCGGCCCCAACTAAGGTCCTTCGACAAGACGTTAATCTACATTTGCCACTCTCCTACACACAACAAACGGAAATAAGTATGGTGAGTAAAAATCGTAGCTCACTCATTCCGTCGAGAGAATGTATCTAATATTATAAGCCACCTTTCTCTAAGTGAAATTTTACACACATGATATTTAAAACGAGTATGTGACCCGATATTTTCTCGATGAGTCTTTTTACTCATTAAATTACATGTAAGTTAATATTGGATGAGTATTCTCCAATTTGAGTGACCGAATGAGTACAAATATTCACAAGTGTGTAGAGTAGCTTTTTGCTCCCTAATATGTCACAGCAGTGGCGTAGACAGGTTCGTACACCTGGGGGGATGACTGGGCTGCCAACGCTAGTGAGGGCGCGAAGCGCTCGAGCGAGGGAGCGAAGCGACCGAGCGGAGGGAGGGTGTGGGAGGGGGGTGTCCCCCCTCCCACGGTAGGGAGCTTTTGCAATTTTGAACTTGAAATCGTGCAATCTGATGCATACTTAATGAGGTAAAATAACACACACAAGCGTGCACGCACACACACACATACTCACACACACACACACACACACGCACACACACACACACACATACTACGCCTTGAATGGACAGACATACATCGACAAGATCTACACACCGTGGCATACGAATACAGAATGGACTGACACATAGCAGAAGCAGATCTAGAGGGGGGGTTGGGGGGTTGCAACCCCCCCCCCCCCCCTTGGGCGGCCCCCCCCCCCCCCCCAAAAAAAAAGGAAAAAAAAAAAAAAAAAAAAAAAAAAAGAAAGAAAAAAGAACGCACGCTGGAGAGAAACCCTTTCAAGTGCAAATATTGTGAGAAGATATTCAACTCATCTGGTAACTTAACCAAACACATGATAACTCTGGATATAACTATGTATTAAACTGTTACTTGATTTAAAAAGACGTTATCATGCACTGCTTTTTATGGTCTCCATTGTGTTAATAGATGCCAGGAAAACATCACTTACGGGGTTCAAATAAACACCCCCCAAAAAATCGGCTCGCCGCTTCGCGGCTCGTGGACGATGCTCCGCATCGTCATTATTTTGGTCAAACCCCCCCCCTTAGCAAAAAGCTAGATCCGCCCCTGCATAGTATTGCATATTGAACCACACTATGTATCTATTTATCTCTGTGAATTTTGCTGTTACACCTCTTCAGAAAAAAAAACAATGTCAACTGTGTACACGCAGGTGTAGTCTTTGTTGTCTTGATAGGGGTATGTGGTTATGAATGAAAACAGCCTCTGTGGCCATTTGTGAATAGAACACATAAACAACAAACAAATAACGATTAAACTTTGAACAATATGTCTGTTCATTATAAAGCATAATGAATACGTACATACTATGTTTTTTTTTTACCTCAAAGAAACAGGCATAGTATCCATAGATGGATATTGGCTGGCGGCTCATTAACATACAGATACAAAAAACATAAACAGTATCACTATGATCCATGGAGTAACAATACTGCTTTGTAAGTTTGTGAAGAAATCGGAACCATAACGGCATTGCATCGTTTCAAATTAGGGCATTATACTTCTATTTGATCTCAGTCTTATAATATTAATAATAATAATAATAATAATAATAATAATAATAATAATAATAATAATAATAATAATAATAATAATAATAATAATAATAATACAAATAAAAAATAATACTAATACAAATAATAATGCTAATACTAATAGGTTCCTTTTATCTCGCATTTCAAGACAGGGTAAATTCACACTGCGCTTTACATGAAACAAACTTCTTTAAACATTTCAAACTTATGTCTTCATGCATCAATCAACATACTTTAAATGAATACAAAACAAAGTGCATCTTAAATAAAACAAAAATAAATAAATAGTTAACAATACAGAAAAGATGTAGCTGCTGCAAGCTTAACAACAAACTAATGTATACCAGTCAGTCCTGATATCAGTATTAGTGTAACAATAGTCATATAGTGGGAGCATGAAGTTGAACAATTCATGATTATACATAATTATATATGTTTGTTTGAATAATACTTGTTATAAAGATAGTAGTATGGTACTCTCTGTCACGAATTATTATGTATACTGTTGTATCACATTCATTTTCTATTCTGTTATAGAATTGGCTTTCACAGTGTGAATGCGGCTAACAATAAACACAATTACAATAATGATGAGGATTATTATTATCATCATCATAATTATTATTATTATTAATATTATAATTGTTATCATTATTATTATTACTATTATTATCATCATTATGACTTATTAAGTAAGCAAATATCATTCCCCAAAACCTGGGGGGGATGATTGTACATGCCACCCCCCCCCCCCCCCCACCTTGTGAGGTGGGGGGTGCATCACCCTCATCCCCCCGTTGTCTACGCCCCTGTGTCACAGACTCTTTATTCGTTGGATGAGTAAAAAAAAAAAAACCTCAGTCTCTTCGAAGCTGTACTCGTCTTATGAGCTATCTTACTCTTTGCATGCATGTAAATATTTCGCTGATGATATTCTTTCGCGTTCGTGATCGTACGTACGTAGGCTACCCGATCGTCACGTTTTTAGCGGCCGACGAGCCACAGAATAAGTGTAAGTAGATTTGATTTTTCTTAATTTTGAATCAGTTAGTAAAGGGGATCCCTTGAATTTTATTCAGACTTTTTCTAAAACAAGTTAAGGCTACCGATTAGATATAGAATCTAGATCTAGTGCTGACATTTTGAAGCTCTTCTTGTGCACGACCGAAGTGTATGGAGTGCATGGCGAAGAACTTCAATTTTTACAGTGACAAACATACAAACTCACAATTTTACTTCATTATTCTCTTTCGAGAATATATGAGAACACGCCCGCACATGCACAGATCATTATCTTTCCGCAATTTTTCTTAGGATTTCGTCGCACAGAATCCGTCGAAATATCCGCAATCGGACGTTATTCGATTTATATTTAGACATACATTTGTTGATTGGACCTCGGTCTTTATTACTACACGTCGATTTTGTACTTTTTTTAATCATCTTGGTGTTTTCTTATCGTATTTCTCGACATGGAACTACATGGTTTTGACGCTACCGTGACCGGCACCACTGATGGCACCACTGCCCAGAGCTCCGGCGCGGCCGGGAAGGACCATGCAGCGGCAGAAAAAGGGCCGTAATAACGGCGATATAACCTGACTGACTGAGTAATTGAAGCATTACTCACTAATTGAGTTGGAGCGATTTACTCACAACATTAGGTTAAATAACTCACTTATTTAAAATACTCATTTGCCATGTCACTATAATGTCAAATTAACAAAACTCATTCATTCCTGTGCGTTATTAATCTCAATTTAATGAGTTCATGCATTCAGTTAGGTGTGTCACTATAGTGTCAAAGTTTATTTGCCTATTTGAGTAAGATTACCCAAATATTTCTTTGTGTGTAGCTGTAATCCGAGGTTGGCTTCTTTTGCTCCACCACTAAGCCGAGACATCTTGGCAGGGATCAAGATGAACAGTGGCTACTTCTGTATTAATTAATTCAGCGTTTGGACCGTAGCAGTGTGTGGATAACACAATGACTGCCAACGTTAAATATCAGTTTTTTTGTTTAAATTAAAGAAGTCTATCTAGTTAGATAGTTAATTAATTTGTTTTTCTTCATTAAATTTACAATTACCATTACCCCCCCCCCCCCTCCCCCCACCCTCCCTGTAGGATTGCTGGTGTCTGTTGATGTAGTGTGTTACTTATAAATCTGCATAATTTTGTATTTTGTTATTGCTATTGTTTATACAATGTAAACCATTTTTATAAACTTTTTTGTAGTTTCCGTTTTTTCTCTTACTATGTATATTTGCCACTTTTTGTATATATCATAATATTGTTTTTATGCTTGAGAAAAATTAATAAACTGAACTGAACTGAATTGAACTAGTCTAGATCGACACGCTAAAAATACGATGATGCTTTGAGAAAAATGTCCATATAAAATATGCATACTAAAAATCACATCGAATAGATTCCAAAGTGGAAAAAAGTGTTGAAAGTCTATTCAAAAGAGCGAAGTCACGACAAAAGCAAGATGGCGGCGAAGCACAGTAATGACGATACGCGTGAAGCCGCAGTCATTCACGCTGTACGGAGTCTCCCGGCCTCTTGCGATCCCCAGAACTCCCGCGTCGGTAACAATGATGTTAGCTACTCTTACGCGTCGATTCTACAACATCCAAGTAGTCGGAAACGCGAAATCAAAATCCGTTTAAATCCAGTACCATCGGATCTAAAAAAAAATCATAAAAGTTCTTCAAGGTGAGCTTTGATAATAATAAAACTCGACTAAAAGGTCATTTCACAAGAATTTTGTGTATAAACAAAAAATAAAACAAAATCTATCGATAAAAACAGGAGCTCTAGTTAAACATGACCGCTCTAGTCCATAATCAGTGCGTCGTCATCGAGCTGAGTGTAAATGGATGAATTAAAGTCTCGTCTTGAAATACATAGTCAGCTTTACCGTGATCAGTGCTGCCCTTACAACCAACTTCTGATGCAATCTAAGTCACACTACTTAACATCAACCATAGAACAGTGTGATACTAAGCACCTTTTTAGATTTGTGAAGAAATTTACTGCACATATCCTTCCTGACCATTCATCCAATGTGCAGTTGGCTAATGACTTTGGACAATTCTTCCACCAGAAAGTTCAAAACATCATCTCTTCCTTAGGAGCTCGTCTCCCTACAACTACTCCTTCAATGGATTTGATGTAGTATCCGAGGCAACTGTACAAAGAACTATCTAGGAGAGTCCTTCCAAGTCATGCAGGCTTGATCCGATACTAACGACTCTCCTCAAGGATTCTATTGATGAAGTGGTTCCGTTTATTACCAAGCTTTTCAATCAGTCATTATGTACTGGTATTTTTCCAGGTGTGTTTAAAACTTCTCATGTAACACAGGTGTTGAAAAAGCCCCATTTCGATGGTAATGCTTTTAAGAATTATCGCCCTATAGCTAATCTTACGTTTGTTGCTAAAATCATGGAACGTATTATAGCTAATGGCCCGGTCCCACTGCACTTACGGATGCAAAGAGGATGTAAAACGTAAAAAATCTTGCCATCCGTTGGAAAACACTATGCATCCGTTGTGTACTCATTGCATATGTGTTTCATACGCTCTATCCATCGAGCATTCATCCACTGTGATTTCATCCGCGCAAAAAGTTTTGAGCTGCACAAAACTTTTAGAACGGATGAACTTTCTGCCGTGTACGATGTAAATCCGCGACAAATACGAGCAACAAACGTTCTATGTCCGTCATCCGTTAAACGTCCGCTGTATCCTCTCTGCATCCTCTGGGCATCCTCGCAACTCACATCCGCTGCAGCTGAAAACGGAAAGAGGGAGGAAAGATAAGGTACATGGAACGTCTATACATCGTTAGTAGCACGGAAATAGAAAGGATGTAAGCGTATGCATCTCGTATATAAAGTATTCAAAACGGACAAAGCGTTTGTATCTGGGATGTATCTCGTATATTTAGGATGTCTGGAGTATGTCTAGAGTATGTAGAAGGACACCTAGCTGACAACCGATATTTTGTACGAAAAGGGGGAGAAAATCATCTGGATCTCAGTATGAGTCGAGCAGCGGCGTGGTGTACAGACCTCATCACCCTTGGTCTTGGTCTTGGATGATCAAAGAGTCCATATGATAGCTGCACTCATTCAACAGCAGAACCACAACCTGTTCAGACTGTATCAAGTTTGAGACAGAAGGAGAAGAAGGAGAAGAAGGAGACGTCCAAGAGCTGTGTGGGTACGAGGATGGTTCGTGAGAAGAATAGAGTTTAAACTGTATGACCAGTTGATGGTGGAGCTGAGGAATGAAGACCCTCGTGCATTCCATCACTTCATGAGGATGCCACCAGCCATGTTTGACGAACTTGTAGAGCGTCTGAGACCCAGGTTGACCAAGCCTAGCACCAACCTCCGTCCTGACCTGGACCCTGGACTGAAGGTGGCACTGACTCTGCGGCACCTGGCCTCTGGAACCACATACATAAACATGCAGTATGCATGGAGGGTGCCACACAACAGCATCGGCAAAGTCGTCAGAGAAGTGGAGAGGCCATCGTTGAAGAAAACGTGGACGAGCTCCTCAGGTGCCTCACCACTGAACAAGGCTGGAGACAACTTGCAGAAAATTGGTATCACAGGTGGAACTTTCCCCAAACCGTTGGAGCCATAGATGGGAAGCACGTGGCCTGCAAAGCTCCAGCCAACTCAGGGTCCACTTATAATAACTACAAGGGCTTCTACAATATCCTCCTCTTTCCTACGGTTGATGCTGACTACAAGTTCATTTACATCGATGCTTCAAGCAACGGGTCAGCTTCAGATGCCCAGATATACAACGCAAGTGACCTCAAGGATGGGCTGGAACGCAACCTCATCATGGGTTTTCCAGGTCCAGACCCCCTTCCCAATGACACACAAGATGTGCCCTACTTCTTAGTTGTTGATGACGCGTTCTCCCTCAGAGCCTACCTCATGAAGCCGTACTGTTCAAGATACCTCACCCGTAAAGAGAGTATCTTCAACTGCAGGCTGTCCAGGGCAAGACGGATGGTGGAGAACGCCTTCGGCATCCTGGCCAACAGGTTTCAGATACTTCTCACCACCATGCGGCATGACCCAGAGACTGTGAGGAGCATCGTGGAAGCTTGCTGCATCCTGCACAATCTCATGCGCACCCGTTACCCAGTGTTGCAGAACAGACTTGTCGACCGTCAACAAGGGAATGGGGACATTGATACACAGTAAAACTATTTGCTTATAAGGGGGAAGAAAGAAGAAAGAAAGAAAGACAAAAAATTGATTTTTTTTTTTTTTTTTTTTTCAAGGAATAGAGAAATCATGCATCTTATAAATGATAGAGAGGAAACAGATATGAATAGAAGAAGAGAGGGGAAGAGGGAAGACAAGAAAAAAAGGAGTATAGAAAAGTGAAAAATAAGATCAAAGAACAGGGAATATCCATGATAAATAGATTTGCAAATTAAAGTGAACTGCATTATAGATGATCATTGAAGATCATTGCATATTACGTGATATCTCACAAAAGTAACACAGCTATGAACAGTGAGAAAGATAAATAGGTAAATAAATAAGTTGATATACTGCATTACAATGAGGAATTCAACAGGACTGACAGAAAAGGGATAATTGATAGCCTATACCTCTGCGTTCTACAAAATGGAATGTCAAGACCAAGGGTGTCGATTTGTATCCTCGGTTGGGGGGGGGGGGGGATGATAGGTGCCAAAATATTTTCGGCAATGGATCAAAGCAACCTAGAGGTAGAGGCGTGTGGCAGGTTGCACCCTCTCCCTTCCAAGTTATTAACTTTTTCAAGTCGCCCTCAATAAAGATAACATTTTAGAGAATATGGGACCCATGTGAGTCCCACATGGGCTTGCTACCTGGGTTATTATCCTCTCAAGCATATAGGCAGGATTTTAATTTAGGGGGGGCGGTAGTGAGCACCTCCTAGGGGGTGGGTGCAGGGAGGGAAAGTTTCCCCCTTCCCGCGCGAAGCGAAGCGCGGAAGCACTGACGTTTCATTAAATTATTAAAGAAAGAAGACGATTCCTTGTACCATTCTCGACTCTTACTCCTTGTCTGAATTCAGTTTTCCCCCCCTCCTTTGACATTTTATTAAATTATTAGAGAAAGAAGACGATTTGTTGTACCATTCTCGACTCTTAATCCTTGTCTGAATTCAGTTTCCCTCCCCCCCCTCCTCCCGCGCGAAGCTTTGACGTTTCATTAAATTATTAGAGAAAGAAGATGATTCGTTGTACCATTCTCGACTCTTAATCCTTGCTGAATTCAGTCCCCCCCCCCCCACCCCCCCCCCCCCCACCCCCCCCCCTTCCCACGCGAAGCGCGGAAGCTTCGACGTTTCATTAAATTATTAGAGAAAGACGACGACTCGTTGTACCGTTCTCGACTCTTAATCCTTTTTCTTCCTGCGTCATCTTCCTATCCTCTTTTTTTTGGGGGGGGAGGGGGGGATGACCGCCCTTACCACCCCCTGGCTACGCGCCTGTATCCTCTCTGTCTTTCATTACTTCTGTCTCTCACTCTCTTCTGCTTTTTTGCACTTTTGCGCTTCGCGCTTAACATTTACTAAGCTCGTTGCTTTTTAACGCTGCGGCTTCGCATTTGACGCACTGCATTTCTATGATGCTGTTGATTGAATAAATTGAATAAATTCATCAATTCCTGATGAAGCCGTATGAGCGAGAATTAAATTTATACTTGTCTCATATACGGTCGTCTCATTTACTTCGTTTTCTATTTATATATGTATGTATTATGAAAATGAGATAGCAAAATGTGTAAATTGATGGTCATCTTGCGAGTAATAACCATTAACTACTCTCATCGGGCTCTCATCATTTATTTTTCTCTTTCTTTTTTTTTTTTTTTGATGATGAATTATTGGGGAGGATGATATAACGAGGAAAATGATCGGACCCAATTTGGTCCCTTGGGGGACGCCGCAAGTGAGGTTCAACGATGTTGAGGTTTTCCTCTGGTACCTCACTGTTTGAGAGCGATCGCTGAGAAAGCTGCACACAGTTGGTAGGATAGAGGCCTATTCCAATAAGCTTTTCAATTGCAATTCTGTGAATAACTAGATCAAAAGCCTTCATGAAGTCTACTGTGCAAAGGTTTACATGACATCCCTGTTTGTCAAGATTACTTTGGATGACGTCTAACATGCTTATCAAATAATGATTAACAGAGCTACCTTTAATATTTCCGAACTGAGAAGGATCTATGTGGGATTTCAAATCTGACATTATCCAGTCCGCCAAAAAACTCTCAAAGACTCTAGCAAAAACAGAAGTGATGGATATCAGGCGGAATTGAGAAAATTCAGACGCTCGAGGAACCTTCGGGATTGCACATACTGAGGCATTCTTCCATTTTCGGGGAAAGCATCCGGAGCGTAGACAATGATTGAAGATCTTGGTAAGGGGCACGGAAAGTTCTAAGGCAAACTCTTTAACTAAACGGACGGGAATATCATGCGGATGAGCGGCCTTCGAAGCATTGAGACGCTTGAGACGAGCATACACTTCATTATCCCGGATCACAGGGGGTGATGATGGCGCCGGAAGGTACGCAGGTAAAGTTGACAAATTCAAAGGAGGTAACTGCGTACATATACCAGTGAAATATGAATTCAAATCATCAGCTACTTGTTGAGGAGATTTTTCACTTGAAAATTTCAAAGGCTGTTTGGTGAAACCAACGAGAGAACGTATCTGGCGATGCCACTTTCCAGGTTCGGAGTGTTTCAGACATTCAATCTTATTTTTTGTAGTAACTCGACTTCGCATATTTGATGTTTCGTTGAACCTTATTTCGAAGTTTTCGATAGGTATCCATGCTTCCCTGTTTGTAAGCAGCATCTCGTTTTATGATGGATTGTCTAATTATATTATTGAGCCAGGGTTTGTCCCTACTCTTACGTTTAACAGTAATTTCTGGGAAGCATTGTCTGTACTTACTCATAAGGGTGTCGAGTAAAACGTTGACTTCATTATCTGGATCGTCCAAATTACACAATTCTTCCCACTGGTGGATGGCAATCCATTGACCAAAAGAGCACACCGAGGAATCGCGAAAAGGTGTAAACTTGACATCTGGTGACCTATCGGACTGAATCAATTCATGTGGATGAACAATGACAACTCGATGGTCACCGCTGGAGATTGGGGCGCTAACAATAGGTTCTCAGAAATGTTCTGGAATACTAGTAAGGATTTTATCCAAGATTGCATTATCCCGAGTAGGCTGATTAACTAGTTGTGTCATAAGTGTGTGTTGCTCGATGATTTCTGTGCGGAGATCGTTGAAGTCACCCAGGACAAGGATAGCAGCATTGTCAGTAGAATTAATAACATCATTAATCCGTATGATGTGATCGATGATGTCATTTTGGTAAGGTGAACGAGGGGGTGCATAAACTACACCGACATATATGGTTGATTCCAAACGAACATTGGCTGACGAAGTCAGTTTAACCCACAAAATTTCCAGATGAGCTGGTACATGCTCCTCAAATACTACCCTAGAATTGATGTCATCGCGAATGTAGAGGGCCACCCCTCTCTTTGTGCAATACGGTCACGATGAAAGAGATGAAAATTTGGTAAATTGTAGCACGAAGCAGGTTTATCAGCTGTAATCCAAGTTTCTATCACGGCTATGACATGTATAGACTTGTATTTGCGTGGAGATTGTTGCTTCAAAATCATCAAACTTGTTTGAAAGTGACCGCGCATTAACAAGTAAGATCGATGGGAGAAAACCTCTTTGGCCATTGCCATGGGTATTAATAACTTGCAAAGTACTAGATCGAAGCGAAGAATTGGCAAATCATTTACTAAATTCATGAGATTGATTAACAACTTGAATGCGACGTCGTATCTTTCTACCAGCACGACGTCCGCGTCGACGTTGTATACCAAGATTACAAACATTCAGATGCACTTCGCTGGAGACATGAACACTTTCTTTACGCAACTGTATTGGTTCGGATTTACTGTATTGTAATTTATGCAGGGTTGTTCCAGTAACAGCTTTGTCACATGACATAGCACCAGTCAATACAAGGAAAATCAATGTAGCGAGAACGAGAAGAATCGCTAATTTGCATACACACGGAGAAGTATGGCGTGACTGGATGTCACCAAACGTACACGTATCTCTACTACACGGGGCAGGAGAGCGTTGAATCCGACGTTTGTACATGTTCACTAAGAAAAATCAAACAGTTAAAACTAGGAAAGTTGGTCTTCAAGCAGAATCAAAGTTACTCACATGAATCGATAAAAGCAGATAAAAAAGATGACACAGAACGTTTCAGATAAAAATCGATGTATTTCAAAGAAAAATGAAAATAAGTCCAAACATATGAGAGCGTTAAAAAAAACAGGCAACAGCTATAACAGCGACCTTGAATAACCTCAAAACATCCTTCGAAAATCCCTCGAAAAATCCCACAAAATCCTTCAACAACATGAATAAAGAGTGGCCTACTTGGGATACTGAATAAACACTGTCTTCTATACAAACATTTCAAGGCTCCGACTCGCAGGCCCAGGTTTAAAACCAGCTGGCTGATCTTACTTTCACATTCTTACTGTCCGAACCTCGCGAGTCTTCTCATTCTATTGTATCCCAAGTTGGCCACTCAGTATTAAAATTTGCATTTCTTTTCTTATTTAAAATCTTTATATATCAATTTGAAATCCAACTGCAACATAAGTCTGTGAATATTGATGTGCATCCCCTCTTTCTTTTCTCTTCTTTTTTCTGTCTTTTCCCCCTTTTACCAATATTTTGTTCCTCAATATTTGTATCATTATGTATCCTTTGAGGGTAGTCATACTATCAAGCTTTGCTTATTTTGTCAACCCTTCTGTTTATCGATTAGTTACACCCAGCCTTACTTTATTCTACATATATTCTTTTGTCATGTGTAAATTTGCAATATTTGTTTGTTATATATTTGTAAAAATGCAGAAGAAAAAGAAAATCAAACAGAAATAAATATTTCAAATCAAATCAAATCAAACATCAACAAACTCCACAACAATCACTTAAAAAAAAGACAATGAAAAGAAAGAAAATCCTTCTGTACCCCTGCACTTTATAGCTACAGCAAATGATGATCAGATAATTGACTTTATATGTTAATTGATTCTCTCACTCACAGAGGGCAAAACTCTCAAAGAAATAAATAATTTAATTCTGGTCGCAGCGAAAAGATCGCTGCAGCAAATAAGTAGTGCTAACAATGTTGATAACGATACTTAAAACATTGATGATACTATTTTCCATACTACAATGGAATGCACAGGGATTACTAGGGCATGGAAAAGAACTTATTAAGTATTTGAATACACACACAAATTGCTACGATTTGATATGTATACAAGAAACATGGTTTCAGGGAAATAGTTCTTCAAATTCCTGAATAAACATGTCTCCCAGGAAATAGGGAAAATCAGGCGAGGGGAGGATGTGCGATATACGTTCATAATAAAGTCAAGTATGAAGGTCCAATGAATGATGTAAATTTAGAAATACAGCAAGTAAACATACACGCAGGAAATGAAAAGTTATCAATTGTGAACTTTTATAATCCTTGTAAGAAATTAAATGAATATACTATGAATGTGCTATTAAAAAACGTGAATAAAAATGATAAAGTTATTATAGGAGGCGATTTTAACGCTCATGGTACCATGTGGGGAAGTGACAAAACAGACAAGAATGGACAAGTGATAGAACAATTCGTCAATCATCATAATCTAACTGTTTTGAATGATGGCGAAGGAACCAGACTGGATCCACGAACAGGAAAACTGTCATGATTAGATTTATGTATAACCACTCCTTCACTGGCATGTAGAAGTACTTGGAGAGTCATGGAAAGCCTTTTTGGAAGTGATCACTTCCCAATAAAAATCCAAACAACTTTAGACGGGAGAAGCTCTGAATATAAAGATGCTTCAATAAGAAGTGCAGATGATTTTATCTCCTTTAAACATATAAATTTGAAAAAAAATTGCTTAGAAATGTGAAGAGATGATTACAAATGATCTCATACTTATAAATAATGATATACAGGAAATATATGATAATTTCATGAAATATTTAAAACTGTGTATAAAAGAAACTGTACCGAAAAGCAGAAATGTCTCTAAAAATCCGGTTCCTTGGTGGACCAAAGAATGCACAGAGAAAATCAAAGAGATAAATAGAATGTGTAATAAGATGTCACGGAAAATAACTTTTGAAAAGGTAGATGAGTACTTAAAAAAGAAAGCAAAAGCACAGCGTGTGCTCCGCCAAGCAGAACGAAATTACTGGCGAGCATTTTGCACGAAGCTTGATCAGTATATGCCAACATATGTCAACATTGATTGTAAATAGTAAAGATATTGTCTCCGATCAGGGGAAAGCAAATGCCTTTGGAAATTACTTTAAAAAAATAGGAATAAAAGACAGGGATACTAATAAGGAATTACCGAAGGCACCAAACAATGACATTCATATTTTGAATGTAGATCATGTTATAAATAAACCCTTTTTTATAACAGAATTTGAAAAGGCAGTGCAATCGCGAAAAATGATTCCCTCAGGAAAAGATAATATACCATACGTTGTTTATGAAAATCTGCCAAAAGCAATCAAGGAAATCATGCTGAATATCATTAACTTAATATGGAAAACCGGGGAAATTCCAATTCAACTAAAGCATTCTGTAATAATCCCCATTCTCAAACATGGAAAAGATCCCAGAAATACATCGTCTTATAGACAAATTTCTTTAACATCATGTTTTGCCAAGATAATTGAACGAATGATAAAAGAAAGACGGCTATGGTATGTTGAAAAGCATGAATTATTACCCATTTTTTTAAGTGGATTTAGGAAAGGTCGTAGTGTGACGGACGATATTGTACAATTAGAAAACGACATCCACAAGAGCATAAACTGTAACGAACATGTAATAGCAGTTTTCTTGGATGTCGAGAAAGCGTTCGATACAGTTTGGATAAAGGGTCTGGTTTTTAAATTAGCAAAAAATGGAATAGAAGGGAACATGCTGAGGTAAATAGAAAATTATCTAACAGCACGAACTTTTCAAGTACGAATTGGAAATCTAAGAATCTAAAACTTATAAAACGCATAACGGGTTACCACGAGGGAGTGTTTTAAGTCCTTTATTATATAATATAATAATAATAAAATAATAATAATAGCCTAATGGTCCACTCCAAATTTTATTAAACCGAAACGGAAATTCTTTTTGCCCAATTGATCGTGAGCCCGGCAGCCACTGAGCAGCGCCAGATCGACGTTGCTCTATCCTTTGTTGATGAACGCCAAACAAGGTAGCAACAACTCTTTTAGCGTCTTTTGGTATGACGCGGCCGGGGTTCGAACCCACGACCTCCCGGTTGTGAGGCGGACGCTCTACTGACTGAGCCAACACTCCGGGTGATATACCGACAGACCAAGATGTAAGAATATCTATGTATGCAGATGACTGCGCAATATGGATATCAGGCAGGAACATTGTACATATTACTGAAAAAATACAGAAATATTTGAATCTTTTAATTTGTTGGTTTGAAGAGTGGGGGTTTCTACTCTCACCTGTCAAAACAGTGCCCGTATTTTTTACGAAAAGCTGGAATGCCGTTTTACCGCCTGATTTAGAATTGAATGGAAATGTGCTAATGTACGAAAAATCTCATCGCTTTTTAGGGGTTATATTTGATAAAAGGTTAACTTGGCAACCACATATCGAAAATGTAATCACGAGCAGTAAAAGAAACTTAAATATCTAAACTGGGGAAGCTCCTCGAAATCACTTATTATGGTGTACAGAGCACTTATAAGGTCTCTTTTTGATTACGGATGTGAGGCGTATGACAGTGCAGCTGCTACCACCAAAAAAGCCATTGACTCTGTCCAATACCAAGCACTGAGAATATGCGCAGGTGGGCTGCCCTTAACCTCCTTAGAATCACTACAGGTGGAAATGGGGGAAATGCCTTTGGATATAAGAAGACAAATGCTTTCAAGTAAATATAGACAAAACATCGAAAGATTGGCGAATCATCCGTTGTTGAAAAACATTGAACCATGTTGGCATTTTGAATACTTGAAGGGAAAAACGTAAACAAACCTTTTGGATATAGAATACAAAGCAATCCGGGAAAACGTATAGAAACGATAACCTCCTCCCCATTTCCACCATGGTTATTTTACTCTCCGGCAGTGTCAACGGAATTAAGTACTCGAATAAAGAAAACAGATCATCCTACACAGCAAAAACAAAGCAGCCTGGAAATCATACATACTAAATGGGCGACTCAATTACATAATCACCGATGGATCAAAAGTACCTGAAAGAGGGACCTCTGCAGCTGCTTGTTACGTCCCTTACTATTCTGTACATCGGAGCTAAAGGTTAGCAAATTTTACCTCTTCGTACAGGGCTGAATTGGCTGCCATCATTCTTGCTCTCAGATGGGTAGATGAATTAGATATTTATGTGGGGGTTGTTATTTTTAGTGATTCACTGAGTGCACTTGCATTACAACAACAGAAGGACGAATGTTTTATTCTGGAAATTCTCACCATGACTACTCACTTAAAGAGTAAAGAAATTGATATATACGTAGAGTGGATACCTGGACATTGTTGAATAAAAGGGAACGAGATGGCGGATTTCAACGCAAAGGCCGCATTAGTAAAGAAAATAGAAGTCAATAATAATCTAAATATGTCAGAAATGAAAAGCTTAATTATTACAAGTTCCAAACTCCTTTGGCAAGAAACGTGGAACAAAACCAACTCGTATTTGAAAACATTTCAAAAAGATGTTAATAAACAATATATATGTTCATTAGAGAGACAACATTCAACAATTATTCATCGACTCCGCTTTGGAGTCCTTGGACTTAACCAAGATCTCCTTAGATTGAGAATTCGTGCTACTGGTTTCTGTAATAGATGCCCCAGTGAAATAATGACTGTAAAACGTTTTTTGAGTACATTGCCCTAACTATATTATAGAAAGGGCTATGTTTTTAAAAGAAATAAACGAATCCCAACCGGGAAAAATTATGGAATACTTAAAAAGAGTGAGTCCAGTATACAAAAAGCTGTAGTACGGTTCGTTCACAGAACGAAACGGTTCCCTATCAGGAAGTAATACCTCCCTTGATGAACAGTAAAACATAATACAATACTCTAAATATGCTAAATTACACTAGTACATTGAAAATATAATAACATAATGTAATAAGAAAATAAAATAAGAACAGTGAAACATAATACAATATTATAATATGTTAAATTACACTCAGTACATTAAAAATATAATAACACAATGTAATAAGGAAATAAAATAAGAACAGTAAAACAATATTATAAATATGCTAAATTACACTCGGTGCATTAAAAATATAATAACAGAATGTAATAAGAAAATAAAATAAGAAAAACTAACAACAATGATAAATGGTATGATAATTTATTATTGAATATAGAGGCTTATGTAGGTAATATATTATATACATATTTATGTATGGTGTGTATGTGATATAACAAATAATCTGCACGTACTGTTAAGAAACACTAACATGATTTGCTTACGATATTATTTTTCGATACTATCTTAAAAGATAGATAAATATAAAACGAATTAAATATATTTTTCAAAAATACAAAAATGAGAGATATCACACGTGCCGTAAAGTATTTTGGTGACAATAGTCAAATTACTGACTAATCGCCAATAAACCAAAACACAACAACAACAACAACAACTTGACAGAATACAGAGCAAGACGTCAGCAGTTGTCGAGAGACAAATTTATTTTACTTGTGACGCCAGATTGTCGCCTAAGAAGTGAGTTTTTGTGATAGTTGACATTGAACATTTAGTAATTTCATTTATGTATGAAAGAAGTATGATAAATGTATAATTCTCAGAGCTCAAGCAAAAGAATAAGCTGGTATTGAAATGTACATTCGTATTTGGTACTTGAAGAGATTTGAGTTTGTTGCATACGTGTAAAGGTATTTGGTTTGAACGTAGGTGGCGTTTTACGAATTGTAGACGTGGCTCGTAATTTTAAAGTGGAAAGTTCCAGTGATATTATTAATTATCTATTTTGGTTATAAAACAGTGGAATATAACCAGTTCATGCATTTAGAGCAATTTAGAATGTGGTATATATAAAATATGATCGCTTATATCGATCCTTAAAGAAATATTAAATATAATTATGATGAATTGTAATGTATAAAATTGTTTCATCAAAAAATGCGATGGGCAAGGTTATAAAATTGTTACTTGTAAGAACCCAGGAGGGCAAGGGAAGTTTATAGTTTGAGGATTTGGTAATAGAAATGAAAGAAATGACTATATTTGTCATTTCTTTGTTGGTTATGCATGTATTTTTCGTATGGTCATTTAAACTAGATTTAGTCTTTGGAGATTAATTGGTTATGAGATATTGACATGATAGAATATTTGGATACAAACAGAAGTATATTGTATTTGTATGAAATAGAGAGTTTAGTTGAAATCAGTTGTAACCCATTTTAGAGAAGGAAAGGAAAACTCTAATATATGTTTTAGAGAGTGTATTCATTTATTGAAAACATATCACATACATATATTTATGAGTCCTTTGATTTATGTCTTTGCAAATTTGAATACAATAAAATATACGATTTCAAGTGGCAATCTGATACAGTGTGAACTGAGTTCCCTATTGATCCAGATATTTCATTTCATTTTAAAGACATTATTTTCTGCAATCAAACAAAATCAGTTATACAACAAATATGGATAATTATATAAAACATAAGGTATGCAAACAATATACAAAATATAGAAACAAATGTATAATACATGAGTAAGAGTAAATTTATACGTTGGGCCATTTATAAAGAAAAAACTAGAATCTATTCCATTCTTGAATTTACAAGTTATATCAATTATTTCAGATTGATGAATAAGAGTACGAAAGATAGTATAAGGATTTATAGGTATTTGAGGTCGAAAATTATTGCCCGATGTACCCATGTTTTCGGATATAACAAAGAGGAGCAGCATTGACAAAATATTCTTAGAATTACCTATTTCTGAATCGTGTAGGGTAACACCATTGGCTTCAAAATGTGCATGAATTGTTTAATCGTATATCTACCTAACACAGAGGCGGATCCAGCCGGCGACAAGGCTAGAATGGGGGCCCCATTCGTGAAAAATATTTTCTCAGCCAGCCGGTGAATAATCGGGGGGGGGGGGTAATGGCGCTATTTCTTAAAACTCAACATCCAGCCCCTCTCCCCTTGAGCACCAGGGGAGGGGCCCGACTTCTAGTAAGGAGCACTTTTTGGTGTTTTTTGGCCCAACGGGGGGGGGGGGGATAATGCTATTTATTCACTCAACACCCACCCCCTTCCTCCTTTTGGTACCAAGAGAGGGGGCTTGAGTTCTTTTGTTATATAAAAAAAAAGGGTGTTTTTACCTGTTTGGGGGCCAGGGGAGGCGGCCGGGCCCTGGATTCGCCACTGACGTAACATTTTCTTTAAAAATGTCATTGTTTTCATGAATTCCCTGTCGTATCTTTAGTTAGCTGATCGATTTTCTTCCAAATTTCGATATGTTGATATGGTGACAATTTCTACGAGCTCAGTAATCACCATTTCCATTTTGATGACGTCATCATAGTGAAAATTTCGAATAAAGGCCACATGTCAGAATGTTTTAAATTTGCATTTTATGCCCATGGAAGGTGACATGACAGTCTTTTTTTTAGCAGTATCTCGGGGGGGGGGGGGGGAGGGGGGAAGGGGGGAAGGGGGGGGGGGGGGGTAAGGAGCAATATTTTTTGTTTTGGCCCCAGAAAATTTGAAAATGGGCCGGCCGATAATTCGCTCAGTGGTGGGGAGGGGGAGGGGCGTTTAATAGCACTATTTTTATGTTTGCCCTCGAAAACTTTAAAATCGCACCCCCTTCCCTCCTTGAACACCAGGGAAGGGGGCGCGTCTCCAAATAAATATCAAATTAACGTGTTTTTACCTCTCTTTTTTCCCAGGGGAGCCCCCCCCCCCCCCCCAACCCTGGATCCGCCACTGTAACAGCCCACCTATACTTGTTCCAAACATGGGGTTACTAGTTGTCTAATTATTTATTTATTTTTCTTATTTCCACCTTCTTTTTTGTTTCAAAGATAACTTGAAAATGGCTCAATCAAATGCCTTGAAATTTAGCACACATAGTGTAAAGACATATGGACAAAGCAAAACAAGGTTTTAAACCTTGACCATGACCGATGACGTTATCTAGGTGCCATTTTGTGAAATTTTCTGAAAATCAACTCATGATCATATTTTCGTAACGAGTCATCAAAACTGATCCATATTTGAAACACATGAACTTCAGGTCAAGGTTCAACATAACTTGTCATAAAAATCTGCGCGCGCACCACGACGCGCACGTTTGCGCGCGTCAATATGCTCAAATTTTTTTTTTATTTTTTTTTTTGTTGCTCTATTTTGTCTCAAATTTTAGTTGGAACAGCCCACCTATACTTGTTTCAAAGAAGTATTACATGTCTAGTTGCAATGACGACCTTCGTCATTGCCTTGTTTTCGATCACATTCTGCCCAATTAATATTCTCCTTTTCCTTATCCTTATCGTCCGGAAATCGCATTCGTTTTGCACGAAGGGCTTGTTATTCCTAGTAAGGTGCTTTCCTCATGTTCTTTTCCTTTCAAATTTAGTAGGCATCATCTCTAACATCTCATCAAGGTCACTACATTCTTCGATTTTCGAAATCACTCATGCATAACCGTCCAGGCGCCATTATGTCCGTTTCTGGTCCATTTTAGGGCCTTATTTTCTTCCTTCTTATCTCCACTTTCCTAGGTCCTACAAACTTCTAACAAATTCCTCTAGATAGTCTAAGAGATGTTCTTTCATCTGCGACGCATAACCTGACCTTCAAAATGCCATCTTTGTACTCAAAATTCAAATCTGAAACCGACTCCGTCAACAATCTCTCAAACTCTTGAAAAATGGACCCCTAAAAATCTAAAGATTGCAATAACTTTCTTCAACCAATTCCGTTTCGTCTCATCTTCGCTCCAATGGCTATGCAAAACATAAATAGCGCCCTCTAAAGTTCTGGGAATTGGCTTTCTTTCTGTGGCCGTATCTCCATTATGGCTTGGCAGACCCGAACCCTTTTTTGGATTTAGATACTTGAACATATGCCCTTTCCAGCCATATACAAAATTATATACCCTAACACTGACTGACTTTGCGAAAAATGCCCTCAAAATATGCAGTTTTCAAGAAAATTGAGAAATAATTTCAACTTGCTCTACAATAGCGCTCGTTATACCTACGTCAATGAAACTTGGCAGACACATGTATCCATATACGTGACAACTGTCTGCCAAGTTTGGTAAATTTTAATAATGTCAGCGCAAAGTTATCGCCAAAAATGATGAAGTTACTATGCATTACGTAATAGCGCGTTTAATGCGTGCAATACATTGCGCGGAGATAACAATGGTGTCAAACTGACCGCAATGAAGTGCCCTTTTGCATAATACAAAGTATAGTATATGTTCACACAGAAAATTGTGAGGAAATCGCATTTGAACAAAGGTCACTATACGAATTCCGCCGAGTTTCCGCCCGAATCTAACACGTATCGGCTATGACGTCATTTTTTCAGACTGCTTTTCGCCCCTTAAACGTCCTTTTTTTTCCTTGAAAATTTGCAGTGACATGCCGAGTTTCAATACGCAGGGCACCTCTTGGCCGGATTTTTGAAATTGGTCAAGGGGGCTACTTAAGACGCCATTTTGTCCTATAAATCTATTTTACATCACGTGTTTCGATAGGATTATCATAGAAAAAAAAAGAGTGGTTTACAATAACAACCATGAAATTTTCTTTCTAATGATACCAAATACGGCCCATAAAGAGACGTAAAGAGAGAGAGAGAAAAAAAAAACAATTTAACTCCAGTCATAATACAGATCCTGTACGTTTTCCGCCCATTCATTACACGCATTGTCTATGGGGCATATCGGGTTCACGCTTTTGGCCCCCCGAACGATCTTTATTGCAATGACGAACATGCACCAAATCCCATTGGTTTTTGTACGCAGTGCTTGCGAGCCCTTTCTAGGTTCTTTCCCCTATCCCAATTTCTTTCAAACTTCGTAGGCATAGTACCATCCCATCAAGGTCACTGTTGAGGCCTTTCTTTCGCCCTACCTATCTCCAATATCACAGAAGCTACAGATTTCGTGCAAATTGCTAGTCCGAGAGAAGCTCTTTCGTTTGACACGTAGAAACATGGCGTCATTGAACGCACATCGTTCTGACACGATTGCATTTCTAGTTTTTCTTTGTTTTACTTATTTCTTATAATAAAATTATTACGGATTTTTATATATTCTTGATACTATATAAGTTTTCTTTCTGCACAAACGTTGCAAGTGTCTGTTGAGCCAGGAAGTAGTGTTTCTATTATATTAGCATTATAATTAAGGGAAGGCATTCATTGTGTAGGTTAAGAGTTCCGTTCGTCATGTTCGTCGCGGGCTGCAGGGCGCTCGGGGTGATATGGCTTTAAATGCATTTCGCTAGTTTATATTTAAAAAAAACGAACGGCTAACATTTTGATCCCATTAGTTCATATGTGACTACATTATTGTAATTTTTCTGATGTTCTTGTTGTTGTTGTAGTGGTTACCAAATCTTTAGGATATGCACATTTAAAAAGGTAATAAAAGTTTATACAGGTATTGGACAAAGTCAAATGATGTGAATTTGTTACATTTATTATAATGAAAGTGACTCTAACATTGCCTCTTTTTTCTTTAAATACGCATTCTGTTACTGTCATTGATTTACATTAATCTCTCACTCCCTCTTTCTTTAAAGACTATTATGAAACAATTAATTGCCCTTTGGGGCCTATAACTCACAATTTAACTCTTCTCTTTAGTTCAGTCTATTAAAATTAACGCATTCAAATAAAATGATATGAGGTACTAACTTTCTCTTTCTTTTTGTCTCTATTAATATATATAATTTATGTGTATACGTACTATTGACTCTGTAAAACAATTGCAAAATCTCAAATATATAAATGAAATATGAAAGAAACCGAAATAATACAACTTAAAATTGAATTATTATTATTACTACTATTATCATTATTATAATTTCATTTTTTATCAGTTATAATATTATGATTATCATTATTAATATTATTATTTGGTATCAGCATTAATATTATTATTATAATTAATCTAGGTTATTATTATTATTTGAATTATCATAATTATTATAATTTTTCTAATTAACCGCCCCGAGCACTATTTCAAGTTGCGTCTTTCTCAGACAATGTATAATGATTCTTATTTCGTTTCTTCTCTTTCTCAGACGCGGATGAAGAATTCAGGAATCATGTGAAGAAGTTCGTAGAGTTTATTTCTTCTTATGATAATCTCATAAAGAAGAAGATTGATGGTCAAGAAATCACGTGCGGGAATCTTGTGCAGTTCCTGAAGGTGAGTTACATGCTACTTGCAATGCCCCCTTCCCCACCCTGAGTGCCCAAAGAGAAAGAGAGAAGAGAGGAAGAGGTAGTAGGTAACGTGAAAAGAGATTATACAGCCCCTCGCACGTTTTCCTCCCATCCTATAGAGTTAGGCACACATACGGTTCCAACAGGTGCTCAACAATTTTCAATGCGGGTTCCTTGGTATAATATGATGCTAAAATAGGATTGCACTGACTTTTTAGAAGCCAGTGTTTCATATTGGGACTGGGACTAAATGAAACAAGATGGCTGAATAACGGCGAGTTTGTGATAGATGAGTACAGATTGATTTATGCAGGAGGTGAAAAGCATGACAGAGGTGTGGGTTACTGCTGGATCCAGATATCTCAAAGAGTGTGTTGGGACACTGGTGTATAAGTACTCCTAGTGAAACTACAGGGACACCCTTTTAACATCTCAATCATAGTGATTTATGCACCAACGGCAGATAATGCTGACGAAGTTATTGACACGGTTCCTTAGATGAAGCTAAATCTCAGTGCAAATCGAATGACTTTGTCATTGTCCCTGGAGACCGGAATACTAAAGTCGGTCATGGTACAGAGGGCAAAGCAGTAGGTCCGCATGGAATTGGTGAAAGGAATGAACGAGGGGACAGATGGGTTCAGTGGTGTGAGGGGAGCACATGGTCATCCCTAATACTTGGTTCAAAGAACACCCTAGACGAGTATACACTTGGAAGAGTCCTGGCGACATCGTCAGAAACCAGATAGACTTTATTGCCTTAAATAGTAGATTTAAAAGAGCAGTGAAACAATCAAAAAGATATCCAGGGGCTGACTGCGGGACTGATCATGTGCCGGTGATATGTACACTTCAGTGCAAATTAAAAGAACTCAAGAGACCAAAAGTTGTAAAAATACTGGATTTTAAACAGTTGAGTAAACCGGACATACGTCAAGAATTTACTGTACAAGTAAAGAATAGGTTTGAGTTGCTCATAAATGAAGGTGAAGAAAACACGTGGGAGACGATAAGAAATATTCTGGTAGAAACAGCGGAAGAGTATGTGCCGATAAAAGAGAGAAGAAGAAGGAACAAATGGATGACTGAGGAGATTCTTTTAATGATGAAAGATACACAGAAACTTGGAAATAGACAATGCAAGAAATATAGGGACCTAGACAAACAAATTAGGCAAAAGTGTAATGAGGCAAAAGAGAGCTGGCTAAACGAATAATGTGCAGAAATTGAAAATCAATTCGATAAGACTAGTAATGTTTACCAAAGAATAAATGAAATTTCAGGTAAAAAGTCTGGTTGTTCAAACCCTGGCTGTAACAAAGGAAAAGATGGGTAAATCCTGTTTGAAATGAGTAGGTAGACGCAATACATTGGCAAAGTTGTTGAAGATAGTAGGGAAGCAATGCCGAGTTTTGCAGATGAAGTCAAAGGGGAGAAAATTCTTAAATCTGAAGTCCGTTGGGCAATGTCAAAGATGAAGAAGAACAAAGGAGCTGGACCAGATGGTGTGGTCATTGAAATGTTTGAAGCATTAGAGGAATATGGTGTTGATAGATTAACAGAAATTATTGACAAAATATATAATGACGGAACATTTCCAGATGAATTGGGAAGATCCATTTTCATTACTCTCCCAAAGAAACCTGGAGCCGTGGATTGTGAGCAATATAGGACAATCAGCCTTATTTGCCATATCACTAAGATTATTTGGAGGATTTTGCTTTTGAGACCAAGAAGTAGAATAACTCCCATGGTCGGAAGGGAACAATTTGGTTTTGTAAAGGATGCGGGCACAAGAAATGCTATATTTGTGGTTAGAAATATAACGGAGAGAGCAGTCGAAATGCAAAAGGATGTGTACATGTGTTTTATTGACTATTCAAAGGCTTTTGATAAAGTAAAACATTTAGAACTTTTTGAAGAGCTGAAAAAGCTTGATATATATAGGAAAGATCTAAGACTGCTACAAAGTCTATATTGGAATCAGTTTGCATGCGTCAGGGTAGAAGGAGAGTGTAGTGAATATATTAACATCTGACGGGGAGTCAGACATGAGTTGTGTTATGTCGCCGGACCTGTTCAATATGTATAGTGAAATCATTCTAAGAGAAATGGAGGATGAAAATGGGATACAAGTGGGTGGCCATTTAATCACAAATATTAGATATGCTGATGACACTGTTTTATTTTCTGAATCAGAGAAAGATCTCCAGAGACTACTGAATGTAGTTGTAAAAGAAATTGAGAGAATGGGACTAGAGATCAACTATACCAAAACAAAGTGCCTGGTGGTATCCAAGAAGAGTAGTCCAAAATGCAACTTGAAACTGAAAGAACATATTATTAAACAAGTCTCCTCATTTAACTACCTCGGCAGCAAGAGAAGGATAGCTCTCGCTAAACCTGCATTTTCAAAGTTAGGCAAAATTCTGACAAATCGAACAATGAGTATAAGAGGACCAGAAGAAGAGTATTGAATTGTTACATCTACAAAGTACTTATGTATGATAGTGAAACATGGACTTTAGCCTCTGATACTAAAAAGCGTTTGGAAAGTTGCGAAATATGGTTTTTAACAAGAATTATGAAAATCCCCTGGCCTGAAAAAGTTAGTAATGAGGAAGTTCTTACACGAGCTGGAGTGCAAAGGAAAATGATACGTGAGATGTTGATTAGGCAGTTGAAGTTCATGGGTCACATTACAAGTAAAGAAGGCCTAGATAATCTTGCTTTGACAGGGAAAATTGTGGGAAGAAGGAGTAGGGGAAGAAAGAATCCTTAATTTGGATGGACAGTATGCATAAATTGTTGGAAGAGAGAGGAGTGAAAGAACTGGGAGTGGTACTAATACAGAAGGCTAGGAGCCGAGGGTTGTGGAACAACATGATCGCCAAAATCAAATGATATGGCACTTAAAGAGAGCTTCAGGGGCCCCACCATTGTTTTTGAGCATTTTAGAACGTGCATTTTGGCTTGAAATGTTCGATTTGTGTCTTATAACAATTGTAAAAAGCACTATGAAGAATAAAATCAACACAGTTGACCTTGAATCACATATGCTAAATTTTGGCCGGCCTTCATCTATAATAATTATGGTGAACTTGAGACATATCGTTGCCTGGCTGGCAGAAGGGCGTTAGCAGGTAAAAAATAAAGCGTTAAGCAGAAGGGCGTTAGCGCTTAATCATCTCAAACTTTTATAAAACTTACTTATTTCCGAGAAAAAAAATTGTGGACTAGTTCTACTGTAACATTTCTATTAGTCTTTTAAGTTTGAAACCAATTTTCAGGACGGAAAGCAGTTTTAATATAAAACAAATCTTTAAACGCGAATAATTTGAAAAGCAGTTTCGAGTCGCTCGCACGCTAATGCCCTTCTGCCAGCCGGCCGACGATATATGGCTATTTGATTTGATTTGATTTGAATTTGTTCACGTATAAAAAGAAGTACAATAATCTAAACATTACACAATATGTACACATATTATTAGAGACAAACGGCTGGATGGCCCTACACAGCATCCACCAACATGGTGGCATTGTTTCACCCAGAGGTCCAGAATTTGATATAAATATATAGACATATGATATCAAAGGTCACTACACACAAATGAATAATTATACATAAAGACATTTATTACAATTCAATTTAAAGTACAAAAAGTAACACCCTTAGTACACCCTTAAATGTATTAAAATAAACATCCTTAAAGGGATCGTTTAACAATGTTAAATCTGAGATACACGGTCCTACATGTTACTAGTGTCTGTGATATGGTGTAATATTGAAGCCCTAAAAAATCGCGCTACAAAATGATCAAGAAGTGCCTCAAAAAAGTAAAAATCTTTGAGTGACCGGTTTTACCATACTCATTTTCCCCAATAGACTGTAGTGTTATGAAAACCGTCCGGCGAACGGTTTTCAAAAATTGTTATTCCAATCATTAATATCTTGATAATCAGACAGGCGATCGGCTTGTAAAAGTCATGGAGTTCCTGACTGACCTAAAGGTTTATAATTATCATTGCAGCATGAGCTAAATCAAGGATTATTTCTAAAGGATCTAAGACAAAGTTACCGGATCCCTTTAATTAACACACTAGTACCCCTGCCGTAGTGGCCTGATTTTCATCAGATGCATCCGGACGCATTAGATGAAACGGCCACTATGAATGGTAAAAAGGAGAACAAGCCGCTGGAATAGCCGATGAAAAGAAGAGAAATATGCGAATAAATTATACTGCTAAAGAGCAGAAGAAGAGCAGTAGAAAATCTCTTTCTATCGGTGTGACTCCGATTAAACGGCTTCCGTGAATGGGTTCGGGAGAAAACACCGATGAAAATGGTCAAAGGTCGTTATCTTGATGAATTTTGTCATTAGAGATAAGTCGATAGGGATTAGTTCTCAGATTAATTTGAGTTGCCCTACTTTAAAGCTTCTCTAATTGATTGGTATACTTCTGAGAAGAAGAACCGTATACAATATCGATATAGTCAAGCAAAGGAAAAATAAGGGTTTTATATATATTTTCGAAATCGTAACTTTGATATAATGCCGAATAATCGAACCAATTTACCTTTGTACACGATTCTCAATATGTACGTCCCATTTCAACTGTTGATCTATAATAACTCTTAGATATTTTACAGATACTAAATGGGGTTACCACGTACTTGAATATATTTAAGTTAATATGCTTGGTTAACATATATCTGGAACCGATCTGTATACAAACTTTTTTTTCACAATTCAAAGTAAATCTGTTTACACACATCCATTTAAATAAGCATTCACTTTTTTATCACAAACTATCTCTATACACTCCAGATTTTTATTGGATAAATAGAGTTCTGTGTGATCTGCATATAGATGGATCTTACATTTTAATACCACAGAGACCAAGTCATTAATATATATATATATATATATATATATATATATATATATATAATAGGAAAGGCCCCAATATGGAGCCTTACGGTACACCACAGTTGATATTTTTTCAATGAATATATTGCAGAATTAAACAAGTACAAATTTGACGATCACTCATATAACTTTGAAACCACTTTACACTGTCATTTGTTACTCCTATCTTAGCAAGCTTTTTGATAAGTATTTTTGATCCACTGTATCAAAAGCTCTCTTTAAGTCGATGAAAACAGGACCTTCGTCAATGGCATGATACCAGTCATCTGTAACTTTCAACAAAGAGGTTATGGTTGAATGCTTTTCTCTAAATCAGGACTGAGGATTATAGAGAATGTTCTGACGTTTTAAATACTCTAACAGTTGTAATTGCACGAGTTTTTCAAAACCTTCGAAATAGGTGACAGTATAGCAATCGGCCTATAAATTGATGGTTTTAACTTGTCACCTTGTGCAGATATTGGAACTTTTCTGGCCTGCTTTCAGCGATTAGGAAATGTGCTCTCCATGAAGGAACGATTAAAAATGCATGTTAATGAATTAACTATTTTAGGTGAAGAATTTTTAATGATTGTTACTGATATACCATCCAAACTCGTGGATTTTTTATTTTTCAGACCTTATAACATTCGATACATCGTCATCACTCACCGAGCAAAGAGAAAATGTGAAATTGATACTTGTTAATCCGTCAGCAACATTTTGTGAAGTTTTCGGAATATTTGGAGCAAGTTTAGATCCCACATTTGCAAAATAGTCATTGAATTAGTTTGCTGTTGTAAAACCGTTTTCACGGAATCCCGTAGAATTGTTTGAATGAGTTGATGGTAATATTTCATTCAAGACACCCCACGTTTGACAAGTTTCTTTACAAACCGACAGCCTGTCAGTATAATACTTTTTTCGTAATTTTCTATGAACCGATGCAACTTTTTTTTCGATTTCTGATAATTATTCCATGTTTCATCATACTCCTCTTTTCTTATATTTCTTCTTGTTTCATCCATTCCGAACTGGAAATTGATTTTGGGGCCTTTATTCTTTAACTTATCACGTTGATATGGTGAACATTTAACACATTTCTGTCTAATAGGCGTATGTTTATCTTTTATTTCGAATAGCAACCTCTCCCAGACAACGACAGCTTCGTCAATATTCCATGCAGCTTCAACCAGATCCCATTTTTGATTTCTCAAGTCACATAGATAAGACTCATTATAAACATTCTTTATTTTACGGTATGTAAACGTACGAACATCGTGGACCGGCTTAGCTTTCAAGACAATGAAACGCAAAAATGGCCACTTAATCTTGTGTGTATAACATCGTGTGTATGTACATTCTCTACAGATTTTGTTAACATATTATCAATTAGACTCATTGATTCCTGTGTTATACGTATACACCTATTCACATTAATTTGATGTAAACAATATACACTATGGATCTGATTCAAATATTTTACTTATTTACTGTCTCTTTTCTAAAATCACAATTTAAGCCACCCATAATAATGATATCGTAATCAAAATCATCAATGAAAGAAGAAAAATTCTCGAAGTAATCGAATAAAATATCACTACCTAGTCGTCTATATATACCAAGAAACAAAAATAAACGGCATATCCTTCTTGCTTACCAGGTTTCATTTAAGGCAAGAATGTGAACATCACGTTGATGCATTAGATAACTTATTTCACTATTAGCGCGTTTAAGTCCAGCATGTTCAGTCCTTTGACTTGTTATTCAGGATATTACTATGTTGATTATTCACTTTATTTTCAAGCTGATTTGTATCCACATTTTAACGCTATCGAAAATATATGCAGGAAGGTGCCGCAATGTAGATTTCGCACATTCCCAATTAAATATATTAATTAAATATATATCAGAGTTATTATATTGTTTTTTTACTGATACATACATACACACTTTATATGAACCCAATTACTACAGATTGTACATTGTATTCCCTTTTGATTATTCTATACGGGTTTACAACACCTAACATAACCTTTTATTAATAATGCTAAAGGAATAGAATAGAATCAACGTCTCATACCAACCATGTATCATTGTATTTTGATACCAAAATTGAGATTTACTGTGCTCCTATAACCCTCCCCCCCCCCCCCCCCCAATATGGGCAAATTAACAACCCTCTTAAAGAGAAGGTTAAGTTCTGGGAAGAGTTGAAAAATAATTTGTGAACGTTATCATTGTTATTATGCGAGTGTGGAAGAACATCAGATAAAGCATGTTCCGTGAAAAGCATGGCTCTTCAAATGTCTTCATATTCTAAATATATCATGTAACATCGTAAAAATCCGGACGTGTTCGTGTAGTCCCATATACATCTTTCTGTGTACAGTGTTTTGATTTGATTTGATTTGATTGACCAATATAAAAACATATAAATAACAATATACATGATAACATGAGAAAATAACATTGGATGGATCGCCCTGCTCAGCTGCATGTGCCAGTACAACACAGCTGTTCTACCGAGGGATCCAGTTTACAATACAAAATAAATGAGAGAAAATGACATATCACAAATTAAATTCTTAACATATTGAAATAATATTAAAACGACATCGTTTACACAGTATCATGCCCCCACCCACCCAAGAGCAAAACCCCAAACCCCCCACCCACCTTATTATTTATCAATATTAAAATTATTCTGTTTATAGGAAAAATAAAGAACTGTGTCATCAGCGTACAAATGGATAGTACATTAATCAATATTATTGATTATATCATTTATGTAAACAGTAAATAGCAGTAGCCTAAAAATTGATCCCTGGGGCACACCGTAGTGGATGTCTGAAAAGTCAGACACAGCAAGAATCATACATGTTCATATTTTGAGGTCGTTGAAATAACTTTTAAACCAGACAAGACTATCATCTGACACACCAAAAGATTTGAGTTTTTTAAACAAAATACATGGGTCGACAGTATCTTACGCATATCTATGAAGACTACTCCAGTGTATAAGCCACTGTCAGTAGCGCAAAGCCATTCATCGGTGACTCTAACAAGAGAAGTAACAGTTGAATGCTTTTCTCTGAAGCCAGACTGCTCAGATGAAAGTAAATTGTTTATTTTTAAGAGATTGGATAATTGAATTTGAACAAGTTTTTCAATGATTTTAGAAGCGGATGAAATAATTGCAATCGGTCTATAATTAGAGGGATGTGTTTTGTCACCACATTTAAAAATCGGTACAACTTTAGCCTGTTTCCAATGTAGGGCATTACAAGATTCAAGATTCAAGATTTTATTGTCCATAATATAATACAGAAATTTGTTTTCCATTGGTATAACATGTAGTACATAAAAAATAAGACAAAAACATGGTGTCGTGTGCTGAAAGCCAGAAAGGCGTCAAGACTATATAAGAAAAAGTCTATGAGCAGGTACGGTCCTCTGGCCTTCAGCACAAAACATGAAAAGACAGTTATATGACTTATACATAGCAAGAATTTTAAATACAATTCTGAACCACATCATGAATAAATTCAGGTATGAATATAGATGTGAATATGAAAGTAGAATAGGAGCAGCATCACAATCGAAATACGAGCAGAAAGAGAAAGGAAAAGAGAGCTCAAGCTCGAAGGACTGATAAAAGAGAGAAATATAGAGAGAGTTGGTAAGGGTCCAACGGGAAAGGGGAGAGATAGAGAAGGAGAGATGGCATAATTTCCAATCAGATTATAATGCATGACAGAAAAATACAACAAAATCAGCAGCAGAGCTTAACAACTGATGTTTTGACCCACAAAGGTGATAAGGTGGAAAACTTTCCAACCCAATCCCTACAAGTTTATTTACTGGGTGGGTAGAGAAAAAGTTAACAAATAATCATAATCGCTATTATTTCGCTTAAAGCTGAGAATTTCGTGATACTTGTGCATTATAGATGTGCATGGAATTTGGAATAAAAGAATTTCTGTATCTGGCTCTACAGGTAATTGGTACACGCAGGTGGATTCCTGAGCGGTTAAAAGTAAAACAAGAAAATAGTGGATGTGATGGGTCTTTCATAATAGAAGTTATTTTAGTCAATAAGCGATCTTCAAACAAAACTGATAGGGGTGATAGTTCAATGCCGATAATACGTTGAGCAATTTTCCTAGGACGTTCGAGTTTAGTTTTGTCTGCTTGTGTGAGATTTCCATAAAAACAAATGAGATTGAATAGAAGAACACTTTGAATGATAGACTGATAGAAAAGATGCAAGATCGTCCTGTCAACGTTAAATTTTTTGAGCTTAGAAAAAACATCCGATGATTAGCTTTACTGTGTACAGCGTTGGTGTTCTTATTAAATCGTAGCTTATCATCAATCAAGGTACCAAGATACTTATATTCATGTACGTCTTCGATTGCCTGTTCATGAATATACACCACGTGACAATGAAGTATTTATAATGTGAGTCAAAGAAGGAATGTTCACTGGAGCAGATAATTTTAAAATGTACATAGGGATGCCATCAGTCCCGATAGATTTCTTATTTTTCATACCACATACCACTTTAGAACTTCATTTTCATAAACCTGTCTGAGAGAAAAGGATTTAACATTTCCATGAAAAGGAAAGGAAGAACATGAGGAATATTAGCTGCTAAGTCTTCACCAACCGTTGCAAAATACTTGTTAAATTGTTCAGCTTTTACTACGTCTTGAGAGATTTCTGAAATTTCAGATTGCTTAGATTTGCTTTTAGGCATAACAAATTTAAGAACGTTCCAAACATCAGAGGATGAATTTGCAGAAGATAACATCTCAGAATAATAACTTCGTTTACGTTTCCGTACTTTAGACGTGACTAAGTTTCTAAGTTTCATGTAACTACTCAATGATTGTTCGTATAATTCTTTTTTTGATTTCCTTAAAACTGCATTATTTTCTTCAAGCAATTCAAATTTCAACTTATATATCTTGTTTTTAAATTTTTCTCTTTCTTTAATCAAGTTAGTAATTTGAGAACACATCCAAGGGGAAAATTTACTCTTAACGCGTTTATGGCAAATTGGCAAGTGCTCATTAGTAATATCTAAGATCAATTCTTCCCACATTTTACTTTATCATCTATGTCATTGACATCGAATCCATTTATCTATCAGGCTATAGTTCATCCAGACGTTGGACAAAGCCCTCCTCATAACATTTCCATTCTCTTCTGTCTCTAGCTGTCCTAGTCCAAGCGGCCGTTCCCATGTATGATGTTAGGTCATCTATCCAACTTCTCTTCTGCCTTCCACTTCTTCTCTTCCCCATCATTGGTTGCCATTCTGTTAAACGATTTGTCCATATATTGTCCTGAAGTCTTGCTACATGCCCAGCCCATCTCCACTTTGATTCTCTGACTTTCTCCATGATGTCTTTAACCTTTGTTTTCTGGCGTACGACTTTGTGATTGATTTTGTCTCGCAGAGATAAATTCGACATCTTTCTCTCCATAGCTCGTTGAGTAGTCACAAGCTTCTGCTCTAGATGCTTTGTCAATGACCATGTTTCTGATCCATATGTCATAGTCGTTAGAATGCATTGGTTGAACATTCTTCTTCTTAGTGACATTGATATGTTTTTATCGGTCAACATGTCTTTGTATCTTCCAAAATTCATCCATCCTGCTTTTACTCTCATCATAACTTCTTCTTTTGTGGTGTCTTCCATTTTCAAAGTTTGTCCCAGATACTTGTAACTGCTCACTCTCTCTAACGTTCGTCCTTCTATCTCGATGTTTTCATCTGTGTCATAGTTAGTCATATATTTAGTTTTCTCTTTGTGTATAGTTAGGTAAATACGTTTGCTCTCCCTGTTGAGACCTGTCAGCTGGTCTTCCAAGTCTTGGTTGATGTTGAGATCAAGGCTACATCATCAGCGAATCTGAGATCGGTAAGTGTTTCCCCATCAATGTTTACTCCTCCATTTAAAGGGAGGCTTTACTACTTCAGTCAGAAGGGATTAGACCACACAGCAAGCCAGCGAGGTCACTGTGACAGGTGGCTATCTCATTAACTCAGCTCTCATTTAACATAAGAAAAAGAGGATCATGGGGGACCAACAGGCACCGATTGGGGAAGTTTTCTATATAGAGGGAGCAAGTAGCTACAAGTAGGACAGTGTGCCTTTAAATGTGATTTTTTTTTTTTTTTAATACTTTCTCTATAGTGGCTGTGAATATCTTTGGAGATAATGTGTCTCCCTGTCGGACTCCCCTCTGGATCTTGACCTCCCTTGATACATCATTATCAATGTGAATTCTGGCTACTGCGTTGGTGTAAACATCTTCCAGGATGCTCACATACCCTTCTTCAATGTTAATCTTCCGTAGGGCATCAAACATGTCTGTGTGTTCGATGGAATCAAACGCCTTCTGGTAGTCTACAAATCCGAGGCATAGTTGAAGTTGGTACTCATTTGCCTTCTCAATGAGTTGATTTATAGCTTGTGGTCTGTTGTTGAGAATCCAGTTCTAAACCCTGCTTGTTCTCTAGGTTGATTTGTGTCCAATATATCTTTGATTCTATTTTGGATTACTTTGGTGAAGATCTTGTACAGATGAGATATAAGGCTAATTGGGCGGTAGTTTTTTACATCAGCTTTGTCACCTTTCTTGTAAAAAAGAATTACTTTACCTCTTTCCAAGGGAATCTGGTGCTTTTCCAATATCTGGTTGAATAGTTTCAGTAACTGTGTAATTGTCTCCTCCCCTCCTTGTTTGATATCACTTGTTATTTTGTCATTTCCCGGTGGCGACTTTGCGTTTTACACCCTGGCCTGGACCTTTTCCCAATAAATTTCAAGGAACCGACTGGGAAAAGTCTATCCATGACAAGATATTGCGCGCGCACGTAGCTCTTCTGCAATGCTCAACGTACGTCCTATATGTCCAGTGTCGCGGTACGCGGTACATGTACTTTTGTATCGAGACGTACGAGTGAGAGAAAAACAACGAATAACAACAGAAGGAAATAGAGAAAAACAATAAATAATTAAAGAACAGAGAGGAAACAAAGAATGTCATAAGCAGAGAGAGAAAACAAAAACTAACTTGAAAGAAAGAGAGAAATTAGAGAAGGAATTAATCAAAGTAAGGAAAGAGAGAAACCAAATAATATTATGGTTTTTGTGGTTTAATTCCGCCTTCTTCAGGGTTTCAATTTTTGACGTGTAGCCTACTTTCAAACCATTTGCTGATTCGGACCCCCCCCCCCCCCCCCTAACACACGTGTACACATATCGACACATACACAGACTACACTCGACATAATATGTGTAATGGTAATGTAATACATAAACTGTGATTTAAATATTGCACTCGTACCATTTTCTATTATTGTGGGATCACGTCTTTCATTTTTTAAATTCATGTCATTTGTTTCTAAGACCTAATTTCTCAAATTATCTTGACCCCTCTCCCTTCATATTTGTTTTCTAAGACCTCCCCCCCCCTCATCTCTCTTCATATTTGTTTTCTAAGACCCATTTCTCCCCCGCCCCCCCCCCCCCCATCTCTATACATATTTGTTTTCTAAGACCTCTCTCTCTCGACCCACTCTCTCTCTCGTATGTATTTCTCAGACCCCTCTTTCTTTCTCTCTCATTAACCCCCTCTTCATATTTGTTTCTAAGGCCTCTCTCTCTCTCTTCATATTTGTTTCTAAGACCCCCCCCCCCCCCCCCCTCTCTTTCTCATTTCTTGATATTTGTTTCTAAGACCTCTCTCTCTCTAGCTCTCAATTCATGATATTTGTTTCTAAGACCCCCTCTCTTTCTCACTTCTTGAATTCATATTTGTTTCTAAGACCTCTGTCTCTCTCTCCCTTTCTCTCTTTCTCATTTTAAATTCATGATATTTGTTTATAAGACCTCTCTTTCTCTCTTTTTCCATTCATCACTTTGTCTAGTGTAATGTACAGACACATAACATATAAAGGAAATTATACACCAGTTTTACATGAATTCATTTGCACTTTATTTACTGCTTTACATTCATATACTTTTTTTTTTCGTGAAGGTAATCTAATCCTTCAATGTCAGAGAAGTAATACAAAAGATACAGGAGTATGTGTATGCATAAATAGTTATATAAAGAAGAAATATGTAGTAAAAGTGAAAGCAAACAATAGTAGAATCATATACAATACGAAACTAAGATATGAATGAAATTTAGTCAGGACACCAAAGGAAGCAATTATAGAATGCTTGAAAAAGAGCTTCCAGGGGACTTAATCGTACATTGGTTAGGGTGCTGTAGGTAACCAAAGATATGAATATGAGTATAATTTCATAACACATATGAAAAAAAGCTGAAAAAAAAAGTGATGAAAAATGGGACATAGAAATAAGATCACCAAATTCTGTAACATCAGAATAAAATTACATTCAACCAAACTAATGCAAAACCATAGAAACAAATTTACCAACACAACATGTAATAGTATATATCAGAGGTTTCTTCAATTGGGGTAATTTGTTTTTTTATCAGAAACAGCATTAAAAAAATTGCCTGCAATATTGTTTTGAGTTTTTACGGCGCCGTCAATATAAAATATGAATATTTACGTCATTCATGTTGAAGCAAGACAAGTCTTTATTTGCCAATTGAAAATGGTGGAAATCACATTTGCAGTTGTAGATCTAGACCCTCCTCCCCCCTACCACTACCAGTATTTTTTTTTTTACTTTTACATGAAAATGTCTTGTCATTGGACAGTTTTGATTTTGATATGCAACAGAAAGAGGATTGCTAAACCAATACCTTGAAGAGCACATATTTCTTCGCTGTCGGGCAGGTTCTCATTACCCTCCATGTGGTGCGAGAAGACTCTGCAAACTCGCTCATCCATTTTTTTGCATCATCTTCTGCTTTGACATTTATCACCAGTGATGCTGTGAATCCAGATTCATCATGGCTCTCAAAGTTATTTACATGGTAATGGTATTCATGATCTTCATTATGGGTAGATCTAGGTAGAATTGCCTGCAAAACAAACAAAAAAAAACAAAAAACAATATTATTCCAAGATCTGTAGAGGGCAAGCTCTATACTATAACAGTTAGGCTAGGGCGTAGGGGGGCTAGATCAAGATCGCAATCTAACTGTTAGATACCGGTAGTAGGGGCCTTGCTTACTAGGTATAACACAGGCACAGCTAAAGTCGGGCAATTGCCACACACAGAACCATCTGTATGTCAGGCTGTGCTAGAAATGGCTGCATGCTGCCATCTTTTTTGCTGAAGAATAATCAACTGAATCGCGGGAAGAATAATCAACTGAATCAGGTACAGATCTAAACCTACCTCAAAATAAAATAGGTTATTTTGGGACCATGCTTCAATCCTTGGGTGTTAAGTCTTAACAGATTGAATGTATGCACCTTTGCATGCAGGGGTTTAACTTAGATCTATCTTTAGTAGGAAATCCTCACTGTGCAGCAGGTCCCTGTAGGCTGTGCGACTACCCGTTCGAGGGGAGATGACAACAACAGACTCATCCCACTTCTATGCAGAACCCAATCGTACCAGCGCAGTTATCTACCCCAAACTATTACCAATTGGAACAATTTACCCATCGAAATAAAGAACCAAACATCTCATTCTGCCCTAAAGTTTCAAATAGCTCTTAGCAAAGAAGCATAGTCATGTCGCACAGCAGCAGCACCACTCTGGACGACGATGCTGAATAGCGATGTCCGGATATCATCCCGAGTAAATCCTGAGTAAACCTACGAGGTCAATTTTAATTGACCTTGCATAATTGCAGTTTGCACACACAATTCGCCCATGTGTATCGCAAACATCACTACTCAAACTAGATCTACAAGTGAATCCAGATCCAGCAGTTACCATGGTTACTGCAAACCTGAATAAACATGGAATGTTTTGCGAGCCTAATTCATTGCGTCACAGCCTTCAGGGAAACATCGACATGTGAGCTGATGAAGTAAAGTGACACCTAGATCTACATTAACGCGAACTGAGTCCTAGCCTAGGCCCTAGGCTACGGAAAACATTGACAGTTAAAATTATTAACTGAAAAGTATTAACCATAGTCTAGATCTAGACCTAGTAGATCTAGATTCTATACGGTACGTAGATAGTAGAAGTAGTAAAGTTAGCTTTAGTAGACTTTATTGGAGAACTTGTTTAGCACAGGGCTAGATCTACTTCATAAGTATAAAACTCCTAAGTTAACTCATGAACTGTATTAAGTTAGTAAGTTACACCTTAAGTTAGGCCCTCCTGCAGTCCTAGACTACATAACGTTAGATCTAACGTTATGTTTGTTTACATTGTTACTTATGCTTAGCTAGTCCAATTGACATTGCTGTTGTTAATGTTGACTGACAGACAGTACTGACAGTGACAATGTGACACTGTGCAGCGACTCACTTAGTCTTACTCTTAGTTTTGCTAACTATGGATGCCTAACAGTTACAGTTAATCGTACTCATATAACTACAATTCAAAACTGGATTTACAGTATTCATACCCGCAAAGGCGTCTGCATTGCCACTCCGTCATCATCCTCGATGAATTCCATCGTGCAGCAAGCTTCTTAACTTGTTGTTCTGAAAACTTGAAATCCTATATCTTCTCCCTTAATCTTCAGTATTGCAGCTGCGTACGGTGTGTATAAATGCTGCATCGACGTACGTCTGTGCATGTACGATTCGATTTGGAACTGGCGCGCCCGATCGAGGAGCGTAGACTAGACTCATTCAAGCAGTTTCATTGCTATTTACCGGGAAAATGTCCAGGCCAGGGTGTAAAACGCAAAGTCGCTTCCCGGTGCCTTGCTGTCCTTCATACTGTTTACAGTTTCCTCAACTTTTCTCTGTAGTATTGGCGGTATGTTTGAGTTTATTGATGAGATGTCTATATGATCCTTCTGTTGTTTTTTCGTGGAACCATAAAGTTCCTGGTAGAAATCAGCGCATATTTCTAGTAGTTCCGATCTCTCAGAAGTGATATTTCCATCTTTTCGCTTCAATTTGCTAATTCTTGACTTTTTGCATTCCATCTTTTGTATTGTTTTTGGTCCCCTTCCGCTTTCTAGAGTTTCTAAAATGAATTCAGAAGTTTTTCGTCTGTTCCTTTGGCGTCGTTTCTTTTTCACCAATTTTACTATTTCTGCATACTCCGCTTTTTCTGTTGTTGTCTTGGATTCTTTCAATCGTATTCCCTTTCTTCTTTGATCTAGTTCCTCTATTTCTTTGTCCTCTTCCGATCTAACTATCTTTCTTTTCTCAGTTGGGGCAACAGATTCGGCTTCTTCTAGTATCGCATCGCTCATCAATGTCCATATCCTCCAACTCTAATCCATCAAAGCGGTTTTGAAGTTTAGTTGGAATTCTTCTTTCTTTTCCTTCAGCTTCGTGATGTTAATTCGTGTCTTCCTTTTATTTTGAATGAATCTAAGCCTGGCTAGTTTCTTGTTGATGCTTATATTGACTCTGGCCATTCTATGATCACTTGCAATATCTACATTGGTGATGACTTCACAGTTCTTGACTATCCCTCGCTGGTTACTAAGTATGAAATCTATCTGGATTTTAGTAGCTCCGTTTGGACCCCCTCAAGTCCAGTAACGACTCTTGTGTATATATTGGTCACTTTAAGTTTATGTTCCATTGCAAATTCTATCATCCTTTCACCTCTCCTGTTTCTTTCTCCGTAGCTGAATGATCCCATGATTTTCTTCCGCTTTTTCACGTTGTCCAATTTTCGCATTGAAGGCACCCATAAGAACTGTATAGGTACCCGAATTGTCTGTAATGGCCTTATTGATATCTTCATAGAATTCCTCCACTATTATATCATCATAATCACTTGTGGGTGCATAAACTTGTATGAGGCACATTTCATCCTTTCCCGTCAATTGTATTTTCATGGCAGCTACCCTGTCTGAATAGCTTTTAACTTCTTTGACATAGTTCTTAAATTTGTTATGGATTAGAATTCCTTTTGCATTTTTGTCATCCTCTGTTTTTCCCTGTTGTAGAGCCATGTGCCTCCTTTAAGTTCTGTCAATCCTTCTCATTGTCTCTTCGTTTCAGCAAGCCCGATGACGTCCAATTTGAATCCATCTGGTTCATCCAACAAACTTTCTACACTTTCCTCGGTTCTCAAGGTTCTAACATTGTATGTACAATATTTAGTTCAGAATTTTCCATTTGGCCAGTTGTATTGCATCCCTCCATCTTACAGCTTCCATTTTGCTCTGACTGCAAAACTTCATCAAAAGAATCCTCTTCAATGCGTTTACTTGTCAATTTGCAACTCTGAGTGTTGCGTCCGTTACGCACATGGGCTTTACGGCCTTCTTTAAGTTTTCTTTCCATAATTGTCATGAGGGTTTTTTGCCATATACTGAATCGCTGGCAAGGCGTGTTGTCAGTAGGGGAAGCAACTGCTGACTGTAGTGAAGATATCAGCAGTCCTCCATCCCGTGCACGTCGCTGGCTGTACTCGTCTACGGCACTACGGTAGCAGTTTGTTAGATATTTAACCAACCGGCCAGACAGTACGAATACTCTGTGCCAAAGCTGGGATTTTAATTGATCGATAAATATATTTGAATTAAAGTCTTCAGTTTTTCTATAGCTTATAATTCGGGGAGTAGCTTTTTGTATGTAATTTTTAAATTAGGAAACAAAGGGAATCTGAATTTAAGTACTTAATTTATGAATCGAATTTTAGTCTGCATGTTGAACTATCGCATTTGTTGTTACCTATGTCCAAGTTAAATGTTCTACTCTGTACCCATATGTATCTTATTGATGTTTATAATGTGTAACCTTGTACTGACATGCAAATGAAACAAATTTCCAATCATTGGACAATAAATTTGAATATGAATATGAATATGAATATGAATGAGCACTAATCCAAATGTGTACAACACCATATGATTTGACATTATCCAATGAATTGCATATCATATGATCAATTAGACTTAGTGGCCCGAATTCACAAAGGAGGTTTGTCGACAAACCGAGGTTTATGTACGTCATCTGACGCGTTTTGACGCGTTTTTTACAAACCTGGTTTGTAAAAAACAAAAGGAGGTTTGTCGAAACAAAAGGAGGTTTGTCGAAACAAAAGTTTTTCGACAAACCTCCTTTGTGAATTCGGGCCATTGAGTCACCGGAAATTCTCGTACATGTTGAAGAATTGATCTGTTGTAATGAAAAAAGAGTGTGAATTTGATCTAGGCGTTTAGTGTTGTTTGATAACGACGAATTCATTATGTCACAATTTAGGTCCCCCATGATAATAATAATGAAATGAAAACTATCAAGAAATATAAGCAATTCCTCGTAGTAATCGAAAATACCAACTGGACTTTTTGGAGGACGATACCAAGACATAAACATAAACGGTTGGGCATGGTTAGTATCTACCAACAGTGGCAATGCTTTAATATCATTTAAAGAACAATGTTCTAATACTTTAAAAATTCAAGTCATTTCTTATGTATATTACAACACCGCCTCCATTACGATTTCTGTCTTTACAAACTACACGAAAGCCCTCAATATATATTTCGATATCTGGTACCGATTCATCCAACCATGATTCGTTAATGGAAAATATATGTACAACATTAATAGTCAATAATAATTTCATTTCATCAATGTTTCTTAGCATTAATTTCTTAGTTGTTTATATCACTGAAAGGTTAATGAATTGTAGTATCACCACTGCTATGTGTACCGTAAAAGCGCAAACAATTGCGTCGCGAATATTGTTTTTGGATGTTGGCTGTGCGCTGGACCCTGGTCAGCGATGATTGTTGGTCTTCAATCAACTTTTTTAGATAAACGATCTCCTTCTCCCTTTCATTGAAACGACATTCTAGGTCCATGATCTTCCCTTCATGTATATCAATTATATTCAAAAGCACTTCACAGACTGTTTGTCGAATGGAATTAAGAAATTATTCTCCCTTTATGTACCGCTGGATAGCGTCATTAGCAACGGATTCCTCCGTATCACGTGATGGATCTGAAGGCATGATGGCGGTAAAATGCAAGAGGGTGTAGAAGATTTGCAATTTAGATGACAAAATGAAGGAAAATATGAATATATGGTGGAAAATGAAGTCAATACATAGACAACGGACAAGGCCTATGTATATCCAAAGTTGCAATATGTAACATGAAAGTCACAGGAAGCGGAAGTTTGAGATAGCATAGATATTATAAGCGGTGTCATGAAATGGTTCATTAAAGGCATAAATATCAAGAAAGGAGATAAATAAGATAATATAGTTGACCCAAGAATAAGATATGAATCTTTAGGTGCATTCCAAGATGTCAAAATATCACATTATATCAAGATGCACAGGCCAGGTTCAAGAGTTACGTACCAGAACATATATTAGAGACTTTTATATTTGCGTGGACTGATACGTGTGACGTCCATTCAAGGCAGTGCATTAAAAGGACGTCGATCGTAGCAATCCCCATTGTCTTCGTGCGAATCTAAAAGTCCCTATTGTCAAGTGCGGGTCTACAACAGCTGTACGGTGTACGTAGCCTACTCATCTGGTGTAGTCACAAAACTTCGACGAAACTACATCAAATCCATAAATCCGAGGCTAGAAATCCATAAAATCGTCCAGAATGTATCAAAATATATGTACTTGCAGATATAAAGTCAAAATAAGTCCAGTCAATCCAGTACATAAAAGGCAGTTTTTGCTTCAGAAAATTTGAGTGCGGCCGTTCGGTCATGAAAGTAAACTCCCATCAGCGTTGTGTGTTATAGTATACGTATCTATTGCCATATGTGATTGTAACTTTACCAAGACTCGGCCAAATTTCTTATCATTTTGAGGATTCCAGAACCTTGCAATACACACGAATACTTAAATGCTAGAGGATCAACCTTTTCTGCTCGATTTCACATCGTTTCTTTCACAATTCAATCGCATGACCAGAACTCAACTTCATCTTTATCTGTCTAGAGTAGCTGACCCTCTGGGCCCTTTTTTGCCCTTTAACCCTAATAAGGGCGGGGGCTATTATGCCCCCTCCCCCTCCACGATTTTTCCATTGCTCGGGAACGCATATGGATGGCGCCCCGCCGCTCGCTGACTTTTTTCTTTCGAGTCTTGCGCAACTTTAAAAAAAAAAAATTGAAAATCGGATTTACGGTTATAAGGTCACGTGACCTTTTGTCTTTGCATGTCAGCCCGAAAATCGCTCATTTTCGTGATTTGTGTACAAAACATATGGAAAAGTTATTTTTCCTAAGCACAGATCAAACATGGGCTATTGGGTCTTGTTTAAAGTTTAGGTGGTTGTTTTGGGAGTCAAAATAGTTGAATTGTGGTAAGAAATGAAATAAAACAACAAAAACAATGAAATACATAAGTTAAAAAACAGTGAAATACATGAGAAATTATCAAAACAAGGGATAACATAAGGAATAAGCTGGGTCTTCCAATTTGTTTTGTCGTATTATTATTCAGAATGGTCTAATGAATATATATAGTGAAAAAGAATGCTTAAATATGAATAATATATGATTTATGGGTAAAAATGTATGACTTTATTTGCATAAATTACCATAAATATGCAAATGAGTGAATTTTTCAAAAAATTGAAATTATCATATTATTTTATACACTTCACTTGACATGCGTGCAAATTTTCGCGGCGATCGTCCGCTTTGCGGCCGAGATCTTAAGGGGGGCCATAATGCCCCCCCCCCCCCCCGGCCGTATTAAGACCTCAAATAACCCGGCCCTTTTAGGGTTAAAGAGAAGGTTGAGTTCTGGGAAGAGGTGAAAAATAATTGTTGAGCATTATCATTGTTATTATGCAAGTGTGGAAGAACATCAGATTAAAAATGTTCCCTGAAAAGCATGGCTCTTCAAATGCCTTAAAGGTGAAATTCAAAGAAAATCACAAATATGTCAACTAATGTATCACTAGAAACTGGTAAGCTAACAGATGGCCATCGTACAGTTATAGGTCAACTACATATCGGGTGATTTAGAAAAATACAAATACAACCACCTCCATAGCAGTGGGATATACGAGAGATTCGCCGGAAAAATAACGATGTTTTAATGACGTCACTATATGGACCAACACTGCCCAAGCAGACGACATCCCATAAAGAATGAACATAATTGCAAAGCTATTATTTTTCAAATTATAATGAGTTAATTGTATATAAATGTATTGGCATGTCAAACCATTCAGGGGATATGACCCGATTCTGATAACTAAAATCTTTTGCTTGTAAATACACAGGATAGGGGTTAATTAACAATCAAAGAAATCAGACTTTCAAATTGAAAAACCCCCGGAATGATATGAAGGACGGCATTTGTTCCCTCTTGAAACGCCGAACATACCCCGGTGGCGACTTTGCGTTTTACACCCTGGCCTGGACCTTTTCCCAATAAATTTCAAGGAACCGACTGGGAAAAGTCTATCCATGACAAGATATTGCGCGCGCACGTAGCTCTTCTGCAATGCTCAACGTACGTCCTATATGTCCAGTGTCGCGGTACGTGGTACATGTACTTTTGTATCGAGACGTACGAGTGAGAGAAAAACAACGAATAACAACAGAAGGAAATAGAGAAAAACAATAAATAATTAAAGAACAGAGAGGAAACAAAGAATGTCATAAGCAGAGAGAGAAAACAAAAACTAACTTGAAAGAAAGAGAGAAATTAGAGAAGGAATTAATCAAAGTAAGGAAAGAGAGAAACCAAATAATATTATGGTTTTTGTGGTTTAATTCCGCCTTCTTCAGGGTTTCAATTTTTGACGTGTAGCCTACTTTCAAACCATTTGCTGATTCGGACCCCCCCCCCCTAACACACGTGTACACATATCGACACATACACAGACTACACTCGACATAATATGTGTAATGGTAATGTAATACATAAACTGTAACTTAAATATTGCACTCGTACCATTTTCTATTATTGTGGGATCACGTCTTTCATTTTTTAAATTCATGTCATTTGTTTCTAAGACCTAATTTCTCTAATTCTCTTGACCCCTCTCCCTTCATATTTGTTTTCTAAGACCTCCCCCCCCCCCTCATCTCTCTTCATATTTGTTTTCTAAGACCCATTTCTCCCCCCCCCCCATCTCTATACATATTTGTTTTCTAAGACCTCTCTCTCTCGACCCACTCTCTCTCTCGTATGTATTTCTCAGACCCCTCTTTCTTTCTCTCTCATTAACCCCCTCTTCATATTTGTTTCTAAGGTCTCTCTCTCTCTCTCTTCATATTTGTTTCTAAGACCCCCCCCCCCCTCTCTTTCTCATTTCTTGATATTTGTTTCTAAGACCTCTCTCTCTCTAGCTCTCAATTCATGATATTTGTTTCTAAGACCCCCTCTCTTTCTCACTTCTTGAATTCATATTTGTTTCTAAGACCTCTGTCTCTCTCTCCCTTTCTCTCTTTCTCATTTTAAATTCATGATATTTGTTTATAAGACCTCTCTTTCTCTCTTTTCCATTCATCACTTTGTCTAGTGTAATGTACAGACACATAACATATAAAGGAAATTATACACCAGTTTTACATGAATTCATTTGCACTTTATTTACTGCTTTACATTCATATACTTTTTTTTTTCGTGAAGGTAATCTAATCCTTCAATGTCAGAGAAGTAATACAAAAGATACAGGAGTATGTGTATGCATAAATAGTTATATAAAGAAGAAATATGTAGTAAAAGTGAAAGCAAACAATAGTAGAAATTTGAACAGATAATTTGACAGTGTGTTAAGATTTAGATGCAAGAAATGACTATAAGAAATTTTTATTTGAAAATACATGCACATGTAGATAAAAAGAGATCTGAACATAGGCGGATTCATGGGCGCAGAGGCGTGCACCGCACTTTACTTTGGAGATAACGAACTGAATACACATAATAATGGATGATACGTGAAAATATTTTTCTTCAGCGAGTAACAATATTTCACGTATTTTGCGAAAATTACAGTTAATCGTACTCATATAACTACAATTCAAAACTGGATTTACAGTATTCATACCCGCAAAGGAGTCTGCATTGCCACTCCGTCATCATCCTCGATGAATTCCATCGTGCAGCAAGCTTCTTAACTTGTTGTTCTGAACTTGAAATCCTATATCTTCTCCCTTAATCTTCAGTATTGCAGCTGCGTACGGTGTGTATAAATGCTGCATCGACGTACGTCTGTGCATGTACGATTCGATTTGGAACTGGCGCGCCCGATCGAGGAGCGTAGACTAGACTCATTCAAGCAGTTTCATTGCTATTTACCGGGAAAATGTCCAGGCCAGGGTGTAAAACGCAAAGTCGCACCCCGGTGTATGCAGCTGAATATACAATGTCGTCTTATTTTGTTTGCAAGCGACAGATTCCTTTATTTTTGTATCGCTGCATTTGTCATCAAAATAAAAACATGCGCGGGGTTTAGAGTGAGGCAATAGATTATACATTTAGCCTGACGGTAGTGAAGTAAGAGAAAGAACTCAAGAGAAGATGAAAACACAGGCACTGAAAATGTGTGAGATGTTATGGGGCATCGTCTGCTTGTGCAAGTCATGTCCATACTGTGATCTCACACATCTCAGCAGCGTTCGGAGAGCTCTTCAGGTGCTATGCCAGGGCTGAATTTAAGCGTTTTGTAATTTATAATAATCATTACTTCGAATGTTTCCAAGCATTGAATTTTGATAACCTTGTCGAATCAAAGTTTCAACTTTGCATTAATGAAAATAAAGTTAGTTTTTAAAATCAATGAATATCTACTTTAATATTTTATATATGGCATGTAACAGCATACAAATCGGGACGGATATTTATGCCACATGTTCGTGTAGTCCTATATAAATCTTTCTGTGTACAGTGTTTGATTTGATTCTATTTTATCGACCAATATAAAAACATATAAATAACAATATACATGATAACATGAGAAAATAACATTGGATGGATCGCCCTGCTCAGCTGTGCCAATACAGCACAGATGTTCTACCGAAGGGTTCAGTTTACAATACAAAACAAATGAGAGAAAATAATATATCACAAATTAAATTCTTAACATATTGGTATAATATAAAAACAACATCGTTTACACAGTATCATGCCCCACCCACCCTATTATTTATCAATATTAAAATTCTTCTGTTTATGGGAAAAATAAACTTTACCAAGACTGGACTAAATTCTTATCATTTTGATGATTTCAGAATCTTGCAGTACACACCAATACTTATATATATGCCAGATGATCAACCTTTTCTGATCGATTCCACTCTGTTTCTTTCACAATGAAATCGCGTGACCAGAACCCAACTTTATCTTGAAGAGCAAGTTCAGGCCCATAATGGTCTTCTATGAGTCTTAAACTATACCATATTTAATTATTAATAGCGGGCTTGTTTGCTTTTACACCAAACAAACCTTTTTCCAGCCAAAATGTTTATTCTGAAATGATTAAAATTGTTGGTAGAGCTCATAAAACATAGAATCTGAGCACTTTTGGGCACATTAAAATAAAGAAAGATAGTAGGTGCCATTGCTTTCAGCACCAATTTTTAAATAGAATCTGCATTAAAAGAAAAAGGTTAACACCATTTCCCTATTGGAGCCGTCTGTGTGCCTCGCTAATGGCCCCGTCGCGAACTGTTTGCGGTTTCTGTTTGTGCGTGTGCTAACGTGAATGGTGATAATTATTAAATTTAACATTGGAATACAGATGTATGATACCAATTTTAAATGTGTATCTTCATTGTATTTACAATTGCTAAGAGAGGTCTTAAGATGGCAGTTTGTTGTTTCATTTGAAACGTAATTCTCATGTTCTTTTTTGATTTTGTTATGCTTGATTTATATTCTATTTTGATTAATTATAACTCTTTAAAGTGTACCAATCACCAAATACGTTATTCGCTTTTGAAGTAAGGCATTCTACATCGCTACACAATATTCACAAAATGAGCTTCACAGATTGTTTTTTTAAACGACTCGTTAAGTAGACTCACGGAACTCCAATTCAACTTGGGTCCCTTTGAACCGATTTCTTTCATTATTTTGTGTTCTTCTTTGCAGTCGTATGTAGAGGCATTTGAAGGCGGACGCATCCCATCAGCTACAACGTTGCTCCAAGTAAGCAATTAAGGACTGTCGTTTTTAGGGATGGATGCGACAGAAGGCACGACCTTCTCCTCCAATTACACTTGTGCATTGGCCTCGATAGCTGGACTCGCACTGAAGCCACTGGTGTTGAATACTCTATTGTCACCGTCTCTTCTACACCAATTTCTAATCCATTACATTATGACAAACAGTCGCCCTTGCAACCAAAGCTGGCAAATTTTCCTTGATTGAAATATAAAATTGTGATGGTGGTGGGTGGTGATGGGTGGTGGGTGGGTTAAGTAGGAATATACAGAAACCATATTCTCTTACACTTCAAATGTTAATGACCAGAATTGTTTAGGTAACGATAATAACACCATAAGTCAACAACCATTTAATGTTTTGTTTTTTTAAACCAACCATCTGTGACTGGATAGTTGTCCTTCTTTTTTTTTATTTGATGATTTAACTTAATGTTTTCATATTACAGACAACAGCCGTTGCCCATCATCTTCTTGCCTTAGAACATACTAAGACACAGTTCATGAAAGACGTCAAGGAGGTAATTACAATTAAAAACTAAATTACTCATACTCTTTTTTTTTAAAATTTATATCAATATTTTGTTTTGATTGTTTTAAGTATGGGATAAATTGGTTTGTTTCGATTTAGTATGCTTGAGTGTGTGACATATTTAAGGGATGGTTGAGTTCTGTTTTCCGACCGCAAATGCCTTCAAAGTGCATGGTTATTGCTCTTATTCTTATCTATGATATTTCTAGTGCCCTTTTAGAACATAAATTTGCTATGAAGGTAATTTTAGACCACAAAATGTGTGAAATTTAGCCAATACGATTTAGTAATTCAGCTCTACTTTTAAAAAAAATGCGGTGACCGTTAATTCATTATTTAATTAAAAATAATAATACATGAGCCGGCTGGTTGTGCGATGTGCGTAATATAACCAACGCAAAAAAACCAACATCGCCATTGGCTGAGATACGACGTAAAAAGGCGCTATTTTTTCAACGGCTTTTTCAAATTATCAAATATTTGTGGTGGTACACAAATATTAGAAATAGTTGTATTTATGAATATTTCAGCCGTTTCTAAACCGATTTTAATCTAACAAAGATGATATTGTCATTTAAATTGTATGTTCCTTCAAGTTTGACATTCAGTTTTTCATTATCTCACATAAAAATACTTTGTGTAGCGCCCTCTGCACAGAACTCAACTATTCATTTAACGTTTACATCTAAAAGTACTGAACAAAGGCCCTAATCCAACCAGTCCACCTTTCATTCTTGAGTTACAAAAACACAAAAAGAACATGAAATTTACAAGAACTATGAAATAATTCAGTTGTTGCACAACCGGCTCATGTCCCGTTTTAAAGCAACACTGAACTATAGGCACTATCTCCACCGCCATCTCAGGTCAACCGTAGCTGTTTGGTCCCGTTTCTTGCTGCGGACCGTTTGCAAGTTGACCTCAAAATGGTGCTGTGCAATACATAGTTCGCTGTAGGGCAGAAAGTTCATCATATGCTTTAAACCCTATCTGGCATTCCTTTCACTACGCAAACAAAAGCCTGTAATTGTTCAGCATGATGTCCCCTGTTAAATCAGAATCCTGTATCCGGCTCTGATTATATGACTCATTTCAAAATGGTGTGGCGAGTTATTTATTTCTTTAAATCACATTCTAATTCAGCTATCGCAAATAATATTTTTAATAAAATTCTATCCAAATCACTAATTGAATTTCATGATTTCCAATCGACATCCATCCCGGAATAAAATTGATACTCTATCCATAGTGATATATACGGGCTTCTTTTTATTTTTAGGCGGATAAATCATGTAACATCATTTCAAAAAGTGAGAAAGACAATGTGTTCTATCAATTTACATCTTTTATTCTTCTACGTCTTCTACTTCTTTTTGCCTTTCTGTTGATGTTCTTCTTCTTATTGTTGTTCTTCATCTTAATTCTTCTTCTACTACTAATAGGTCCTTACTACTACTACTTCTACCGCCATCACATTATTACTGTCTACTTTCAATTGCTGCTACAATTACAATTACTATTACTATTGCTACAGCTACCAGACATTTTCTTCCTTTCCTTTTTGTTTTCCTCCCTCTCTTCCTCCTTCTTCTGACAGGGTCTCCCTTACAAAAAAAAAATGTTTAATGGTATGCCAATGGTATACCATTCGGAAGTATCACTGAAAATACCATACGGATACCATTCATAAACACTATTTAGATACCATTCAGATACCATTGCGATATGCTTGCAACGTATCATTGGGCACCATTCATCTACCAGTGAAATACCATTCAACCCAATAATAATTTTGTGGACGCTCATTTGCATAATCACCAATGGTAGATGAATGGTACCATTTACACAATTGAAATTTGAATATGAAATTTTTCAAATTTTGTACCATTAATCTACCATTCACCATTGGCATATATAACATTCACCATTCTCCAATGGTAGGCCAATGGTGTTCGGTGAGTGGTGTGCCAATGGTACACGAATGGTGGACAGTGAATGGTATACCAATGGAAAGACCAGTGGTGGATGGTAAATAATTTGTCAATGGTAGGCCAATGGTGGGTGGTGAATGGTTGGCCAATGGTGAATGGTATACCAATGGAAAGACCAATGGTGGATGGTAAATGATTTGTCAATGGTAGGCCAATGGTGTGTGGTGAATGGTTCCGAATAGTTCGGAATAGTATACCATAGAACATTTTTCATAAGGGTCATAACAGGCACTAAATATTGGCTTGTTGAAAGTGAGCCCTTAACAAATAACAAGAATATACATAATATCTTATACAGTGTAAGAAAAATATCAATAAATTATTACAGAAAAAAATTAACAAAAACATAACAAAAACATCAAAATTTAAATTTTAAAAAAGATAAGGAAGAAAAGATAGGAAACATCAACAAAATATTATCATTTATGAGTTCAGTAGGTGTTGTTTAACCAATCGTGTAAACTGTTTTACGGTCTTACTTTTTTTTAAGATGATCGGTTGGGAGGTTATTCCAAATAATTGGACCCTTGGTTTTTTTTCAAATCGAATTCTGAGTAGTTGATATGCGGTTTAAAGGGAGCTGAAAGGGAGGTGGATATTTTGAGCATTTCCAGTATTGTAATTATGAATGAAATAATTCAAAGTAAAATAATCATACATCTTAGGAAGAAGTTTATTATACAGATGAAACATGAAAATTGTAGTATTTAAGGTTAATAAACCATGGATAGGTAGGATTTGCATTTTTTTTTAAAATAATGGTAGAGTGTGAGATAGATAAAAAGAGTGTGTAATAAGGCAAATCCCACGTTTCTGTAATTTATAAATTCGTTCAATATTTCTTTGAGAAGTGAAACCCCAAACAATATTACAATATTTAAAATGGGAAGAAATGAGGGCTTGATATCACATTTTCAATACAGGCTGAGGTAAGAAATTCAATCTGAATAAAACACCAATATTTTTAGACAAAGTGTTACACAAATGATTTATATGGTGGTTCCAAGATAGTTTTTCATCTACAATTACTCCTAAAAATGTTGTTCTTGACACCCGAGTTATCTTTTTATTTGAATAGAACAAAATTTAAATCCATTGGAATTTTGGTTTTAGTTCCAAACATAATATAATTAGTTTTATTAGTATTTAATGCTAACTCATTGGATTTCATTCACATACTTAAATTTGTTAATTCAGTATTCACAAAATGAAATAAAGTTGTAGGATCACGACCTTTACAAAATACACTGGTATCGTCTGCAAATATAATATAACGCAAATTATAGGTTGAACATGGCATGTCATTAATATAAATCTAAAACAAAAGGGGGCCGAGAATCGATCCTTAGGAATTCCGCAACCTATTGTTTTAATTTGGGATTCAGCTTCATTAATAATTGTTAATTGTTTACGATCAAATAAATAACTTGATAAAAGTTCAAAAGATGTGCCCCTAATACCGTAATATTTCAAATTTTGTAATAAAATACAAGCTATAATTAACAATAACAGGCTGTTCAACTCTTGATGTAAGTACATGTATAATAATGTACATCACATAGTTATATGAGTGGGACCACAGGCATAAAACAGCAGTTAATCACGGTAAAGAGACACATATCAGACCCAAAATTACTCCAAATTGAAGAAAAAACTAAAGGTCCATTATTGTTCCTGAGGTAGTAGTAGTAGTAGCTGTCTGTCGCGAAGCGACAATGACCGCCTTCATTTTCACTTTACAGCTGTTCTCCATACAGCTCGCTGGCCTGCAGCAGTTGTCCAAGTCTTTGATTTCAATTTGCCTCCGCTTAAGGTTCCTCTTGATCGTGTCCTTGTAGCGAAGCCGTGAACGACCAATCCCTCTTTCGCCAGCAGGTAGTTGCGAGAATAGTACTTGCTTTGGTAACCTCTCAGATGGCATCCTGATGACATGGCCTGCCCATCGTAGGTTCTTCCTGATGAGCAGGTCCTCCATAGAAGGAAAGTTTGCTCGCTCTAGTACCTCTTTGTTGGTCACCTTGTCCTTCCAACTGATTCTCATGATTGCTCGGAGGTGTCTCATCATGAACGCGTGAAGTTTCTTTACTTGACTTTTGTAGAGAGTCCAGCTTTCCGCACCGTATAAGAGAGTGGATAAGACGATAGCCCTGTAGATTTTGTACTTCACTCTTGTTGAGACATAATGGTTGTTCCATAGCCTGGTTAGCAGTCTTCCAAAGGCACTGCTGGCCTTTGACATTCTTTTCACCAGCTCAGAGTCGATGCGTCCGTCTTTGGATATAGTGCTGCCGAGGTAAGTGAAGTCATCTACCTGGTTTAGGGCTGTCCCATCCACTAGGATCTCCTCCCCCTCCTGGTGGTCTGTACCTAGTTGGAATAGTACTTCAGTCTTTTTGATGTTTATTTGTAGACCGAACTTCTTTGATGCTGATGAAAATACATCTATAACATGTTGCATCTGCTCTGGTGTATGAGCAACAAGAGCACTGTCATCTGCAAAGAGGAGTTCCCTCACGAGAATCTGTGTAGACTTCGTCTTAGCTTTGAAGTGTGCGACATTGAATAGGTCGGCGTCTTGACGTGATTGTATGTAAACGCCCTCCTCAAAGTCCGCAAAGGCCTCCTCCAGCATCGCCGAGAGAAAGATGGAGAACAGCGTAGGGGCCAACACACATCCTTGTTTTACACCGTTACTTACAGGGAAGCTATGGGATGTTTCGCCTGCTTCCTTGACTTTAGCCATCATACCCGTATGTAAGGACTCTACCATTCCGGTGAACTTCTCGGGACATCCATACTTTCGTAGTAGTTGCCAAAGACCTGTCCTACTCACAGTGTCAAAGGCTTTCGTGAAATCGACAAAAACCACATAGAGGGATCGGTTGTGCTCCATGCACTTCTCCTGTAGTTGTCTGAGGCAGAAGATCATATCTACTGTGCTCCGGTTGTTCCTAAATCCGCATTGCGTCTCCGGCAATATATCTGGTGCTATGTGGGCATTCAATCTGTTCAGAAGGATCCTGGCAAACACTTTCCCTGCTATTGACAATAGCGATACCCCTCTGTAGTTTCCACATTGAGTTCTATCTCCCTTTTTGAAGATGGCGACAATATTAGCATCCTTCCATTTCTGAGGTACGGAGCCTTCTGCCCATGCTTGTTGTATCGGCATTAGTAAACTGTTGGTTAGTGTGGCTCCTCCGTGCTTCCATATCTCACTTGGTATCCCATCCACTCCGGGAGCCTTGCCATCACCCAAGGAGGCAATTGCCAGGTTTAGCTCTTTTCGTGTTGGAATATCATCGAGTGCAGTAACTACAGGTCGCTGGTTGATCCTATCACGCGCTGCAGGCTCGATATCTCCTGGCTGGTTGAGTAGTGTCTCAAAATGCTCCGACCATCGTTCAAGCACCCTTTTGTTGTCTGAAAAGGTTGTGTTACCGTCCAGGGACTTGAGATGAACTGTACTCCTAGTCTGGGGGCCCCGGACTTCTTTCAGTCCAGTGTAGAAGGACTTCATGTCATTATTGTCTGCGGAGCGCTGCAGGTCCTCTGCCTTTTTCTCCCACCAGGTGGTTTTCATTTTCCGTGTGTACCTCTGCAAGTGTCTGCAGGCTTCCTTGTACGCGGTGGTGGTGGACCTGGTGCTTCTAGTCTGTAATACACGTTGGTGTGTTTCATTCCTTTTCTTCATGAGTATCAGAAGCTCGGAGTCTTCTGGGTCAAACCAGTCCTGGTGTTTTCGCTCTGGTTTACCGAGGGTGTTGCTCGCTGTGTCATATACTACTTTGCTGAGTGATGCCCAGGTCTGATCAACTGTCATTCCCTCTTGCACTCCCCAAGTCGCCAGAGCTTTCTCCATATCTTGCTCTAGCTTTAGCCGTTGTGTGTTGACGTGTAGCCGGTCTGTGTTCAGCTTTGCAAGTTTAGTAGCTCCTTGCTTCCTACGTTTTGAACGTAAAGCAAATGCAATCTTTGATCTTAGTAGCTGGTGATCGGTCAAGCAGTTAGCTCTACGCATAGTTCTTGTGATGTGAACATCCATTCTGTCTCGTTGTCTTGTTATGATGTAATCAATCAGGTGCCAATGCTTAGAGCGAGGGTGCATCCAGATGGTTTTGTGTTCTTCCCTCTGCTTGAACACGGTGTTTGTCAGTAGGAGTTCGAACTCAGAGCACAGCGCTAGAAGTAGCTCACCATTGGTGTTGCATTTACCGATTCCGTGCCTGCCTAACACTGACTGCCATTTCTCATAGTCTCGTCCTACTGGGCATTGTTCCTGAGGACTAGGGTATTATTCCTTGTAGTTTGTCAGCTTTGAAACGTTGATCATGAAGAAAAATTCGCGAAAAATAAAGCGAAATCACTCTACCATTGAAACACCATTGGCCATACAAGTCCACCATTGAAACATCATTGACCATACAGACTCTACCACTGAAACACCATTCACCATACAGACGCTACCATTGGCGCACCATTGAAATACCATTTACCATTGACGGTGCCATTCAAACACCATTCATTTACCATTAGGTTTTTTTGTAAGGGCTGGTTGTCTTTTTTAAAACTTTCTTTTGCCCTCCTCATTTTTCACAGTTTGACATACAGGGCTATCAATGTCTACAACTACGAAAAAGATGATTAATTCAATAGACCAATAAGATACGTTATGTATAATGTTATTTTTAATCAGGAATGTGGTGCTGATGTTCCATACATGGATCCCATTAAACTCGATCACAAGCTAGGTGATTTGAAGACCAACGCTGAGAGCACTTTCGAAGATTATCCCAAAGTACGAGACCCAGCAATTAATGACAAATACCTTGGGGAGCTATCTAACTTCATGGAAGAAACATGCACGGAGTACACCAAAGCAAATAGAAACAAGGCCAACGTCTTCTTCATAGCTATGACTAAGGTTATGACTTTCATCTCATATATCTTGTACCCGATAACGACGATTGCATTGTTCGCGAAGGTAAGGCTTTTTGCATGAGTATGTTAGTCGCCATAAGCAATTAGATTCTCACTTTATTCCATCAATGATTTGATAACGGAATTTAATCGGGATAACAATGTGTAGATTAGAACGGAGTGAAAGGCGATAAAAATCATGATGCCAGACTGTCTACATTGTTAATTTGTAAATGCATAAACAAATTATTGTGAGCTCTCTAAATTTATATCGTATGTAATAATAATACTAGGCTACACAGGAGCATAAAAGACCTCTTGTCCGTCAGCGTTTATCCAAATAAAACATTTTGAATAAGAACGAAGCTTTAGACAACGTAGACATTTTAAAACTCAAGGTAATTACAATAATTGTAAAGACAAAAACGTGTGTGCCGAAACAAGATATATATCGTAGCGTGCCTAACTTTGCCCGTAATCTAAAGCGACTGACCGCAATTTTCTTCTCGAATTTCGCCCAGAAACCTAGTTTACTACACTCTCTCGCAGTTGTAATTTATCTAATTATGTAACCTATTAAAGGTCTTATTCATTCTTTCATTATGAGATTGTACTCAAAATCCTATCAGGATTGGTTATTTTATTGTGGTAAGATCTAATTAGTCACAGTGCAACATTTAAATTTTTGCTTTATAGGTGCCCCTTCCACATTAAAGTGCCCTTTCTGTTGGTGCTTCTCTCCCCAATTTTGAAAGTCACTCCGCCGACCTGCAATTAATCATATAATAGGAGTTCTCTAACAATGAGAAGTAGGTCAAACCTGGGTTACCTTGGAGAGTGCCAATGATAAAGTGGGACAAAATTCTCAAAAAAAATGCTACAATCACTTTATTTTACAGGTGATGATTGTCCCATAGAAAGTGCTTGAGGTATTAAAGAAATTAAATTACTGCAAAATACGAGATTTATAGTTGCTCGTAAAATTGACCTAATAATACATGCGTATATACCCGTCGTAAACTTGTTGGATAATCTGATGAGCATTTCTGTCAAAGACTTTCTCAAATTATGAAAGAAAGTTGAGCATTTTGTCAACTATTCGACATCTTTTTAAAACACAACTGATTCGTAATGCTGTTGTTGTAACACCTTTCGTAGGTTTTACAAATCTATACAAGATTAATTACTTTTTTAGTTAGATGAGGTTCGCACTTCTCCCGTGTCCTCGTTCATTCTGGTTTCTCCTAAATATCTCAAATCAAACTTTAACCTTATTTGTACAATAACAAATATTATCAATTATACACCCAACTCAGCTGAGTTAACGTCGATAATGCCATGAACTCCATTTTATACCAACTTTGATAAAGTTGTGTATCCTTACCTATTCGATGGTGATAGTACAACATGTCCAAAGCCTATTTCTTAAGTTAACGTTCAATAATGTGTAAAATAATATCAGAAGTGGTTAAAAATATTGTCACATCCCCTATTAGGGGAGCAACTTACTATAGGGTGATGAATAGTTTTACTAGACATGTATATTTACCTCCATAAAAATTCAGAAATCAGTTATTCTTCAATGGTAAGCATAGTCCCGAAACCGAAAAATATAAGTTGGGTACAAATTCATACGTTTGTTGAGAACGAACATTGTATAGGACGTTGCAATACAAACAATGACATTGTTTCAGTGACTAAAAAGATTATAACACACTTTAATTTTTCGTTTTTTTTTGTCTTTCAGATCAAATGGTGCTTTCAACATGCAGGGATGCAAATCCTTTCATTCTTTGGAAACATCGGTAACGCAGTTTCCAAAATGTTGCCATCCACCCTTGGAATCAGGAAGAAAATAATGAATGTCATAGGGATTCTTCTTACTCTGATCCTTATCATGGTCGTCGTTTGCTTGTCAAGTTTCTTCGGGTTGCTTGGTTTTTCTGCGATCTCAGCAACTCTACTTTATATCAGTTCAGCAGCATTAACCATTCTGGTTGTGTGGATCTCCTGGAATTTGGTTTGGAATTAGTCCATCAAAACCATTGCTTCTTATTTTTGGCAGTTATCTCCGGTAAGTTAATTCGCACATTCCATTACAGGCGCGTACGCAGGAGGGGGGGGGGGGTTCCCCCCTCCTTTTTGTTTTGTTTTGTTTTTTTAATAAAAAAAATTAAAAAAATAAAAAAATAAATAAATAAATAAAAAATTATGCCAATGGCTGACCTAAAACAGGTGACCTTACCCCCCCCCTCCCCCAACGAAACAAAATGTCAAATTTTCAAATTGCGATTTTTTTTTTTTTTTTAGACTCCCCCCCCCCCAAAAAAAAAAAAAGTGTCCTCTTTCCCCCCCCCCCCCCCCCTCCTTTTTGTTTTGTTTTGTTTTTTTAATAAAAAAAAATAAAAAATAAAAAATAAATAAATAAATAAATAAAAAATTATGCCAATGGCTGACCTAAAACAGGTGACCTTACCCCCCCCCCCCTCCCCCAACGAAACAAAATATCAAATTTTCAAATTGCGATATTTTTTTTTTTTTTAGACTCCCCCCCCCCCCAAAAAAAAAAGTGTCCTCTTTCCCCCCCCCCCCTCCTTTTTGTTTTGTTTTTTTTTTTAATAAAAAAAAATAAAAAATAAAAAATAAATAAATAAATAAATTAAAAATTATGCCAATGGCTGACCTAAAACAGGTGACCTTACCCCCCCCCCCCTCCCCCAACGAAACAAAATATCAAATTTTCAAATTGCGATATTTTTTTTTTTTTTTAGACTCCCCCCCCCCCCCCCCAAAAAAAAAGTGTCCTCTTCCCCCCCCCCCCCCCCCCCCCCCCCCCCCCCCCCCCCCCCACTGAGCAAATTTTCCTGAGTCGTTGCGAAATTTTGGGCCCGATTTTTAAAAAAAATCCTGCGTACGCCACTGTTCCATTATCACGTGACTAAGCATGTGTGCTTCTTATTAACGCATCTAAATGTTAAATGCTCTTCATCATTTTCAACAATTCTTTGCAAAGTTCTTTCGTTCGTTCGTGTCTCCTTAGATCAAGATAGTTATGTAAAGTTCCTTAATTAAAAGTAAATTAAATTCGTCCATCGCCCGATTGCTGCAATGGCCGCTTCATTAACAAGGGCCAGGTCTTCATCTGTGCAACCCGTTCCGCCGCACTGCAAGATGTGGTCCATCGTCTGAGTCTCTCCGCAGTCGCAGAGAGTATCTCCTTCATGGGCATAGCCCCATCTTGCCATTTTGACCTTACACCGCCCCACTCTCGTCCGCATTCGATTTAGGCATTGCCACTCCGGCTACTTCAGGTTAAGCCCTTTGGTGAGTACGGGCTTGGCTGATGGTGGAGGATTCTGTTCAGGTGGTGGGACAGAATCGAGGAAGCTGTGTCGGGATATAAGTCGTTTGTGGGGTTGTAAGTATCCGTGTAGCAAGTGTCTGTGATCTGTCGCCTGCTCCATCCGTTCCTTTAGACAGGTGTTAGTGCTCCTTTGGTTAGGAGATCCAATGCCAGCGAGGTGATATATCTCCTCAACTTTTGTTGGTTTCAGGCAGCCTGTTATCTTTCGATATGTGTTATTGAGTGTGGTGCCAAGCTTCTTCACATGGGCTGATCTGCTCCAAACTGGGCAAGCATATTCTGCGGATGACATGCAGAGGGCAACAGCTGCACTTTATATAGTTTTGGGGTCAGCGCCATAGTGTGAAGATGCTAGCTTCCCGATGATGGCATTTCGAGATTCTACTTTGCCTATTGTCTTCTCGATGTGTTTCTTGAAGGATAAAGTACGATCGAGTGTTACACTTAGATTCACCGGATACTCGCAGTGGTTAAGCTGCACATTGTTCCACTTTAGCTTCAGTTCTCTTCTCTCTTTGCCTCCTTGTTCTTCAAGTGGAAAACACACACCTGGGTCTTCGATGGGTTTGCCCGTAGGTAATTTGCCGTGTAGTACTCCGAAAGGTTTGCGAGCGCTGTGTTGAGATGGAGTTCAACAGCTTCGAAGGTAATATGCTGGGCTGTGATGCAGGTGTCATCTGCATAGATGAAGTTTCGAGTGTTTTCTGTTGAAGGGATGTCAGCAGTGTAGATGTTGTAGAGTGTTGGCGCCAGGACGCCACCCTGGGGGAGACCGTTTTTCTGTTTCCGCCATCTGCTCTTCTGCCCATCAAGTTCGACAAAGAAGCGTCTGTTCTGCATCCTCTTCTGAATTAATCTGGTGAGTTTGAGGTCATTTGTGATGTCATGAAGTTTTGTCTGTAGCCTTTGATGATTGACAGTATCATAAGCCGCAGATAAATCCACAAATACTGCACCTGTGATGAGGTTGTTCTGAAAACCGTCTTCGATGTATTGGGTCAGGTTGAGAAGTTTTCCCGTGGTGGATTTTCCTGGTCGGAAACCTGCCTGCTCACAGTTTAGATGGCTGTCAACGTGAGGCCCAATTCTGTTGAGAATAAGGCGTTCAAGCAGCTTGTATGTTTGGCACAGGATCGGTCGAAAGTTCTTGGCTTCGTTCGAGTCCTTTCCTGGCTTGAGGATAGCGACAACTTTGGATTGGAGCCACTGTTTTGGGACATAGGTGTACTCGATGCAGTTGTTAAACATGTCTAGCAGCCATTTCTGTGCTACAGAGCTCATGTGTTTGATCTGCTCCGATCTGATGTCATCGATGCCTGCCGCCTTGTTGACCTGTAGCGTGGAGATACCTTTCTGTAGTTCTTCTTCAGAAATAGGTCTTGTGAAATGAGAAATGTTCTGGTCAACTTTAGGTAATGTAAAGTAATGACAGGTCATTATCAAGCCCGTTTACAAACCTACAAACCTACATGAAATCATTGTAATTCCCAGCACCTAGAGCTAATCCGGTGACATATCCATCAATAGATACATGACGGAGGGGGGGGGGGTAATACACTTTCGCCCGTCGTAGTCCGGAGCCGTATGTATTAGAATTGATTGTGATTTGATTTATTGGTTTCTGCATCATTTTTTTTTGTAATACAATAAAACTAAATAAATACATATGCTGATTGAATGCAGGTTCCTTCATGGATAGACAAATGTAGGCCCAGTAATAAAACAATATTTTTATTAGCTTCTCTAGGCCATTCAGGGAGCATGTACAGGAGTGACGGAGCGACATTCAAAGTTGGGGCACTAACAAAAATTGCACTTTTGGGAGAAGGGGCACCTACAAAGGGTAGCCTGAAAGCAACAAAAAAAAATTGTAAGGTCGCATTGTGACCGATTAGATCATATCATAAAAAAATAAATAACCGATCTTGATAGGGATTTAAACATAATCTCATAACGAAAGAAGAAATAATAAATAAGACACGTAATATATCACCTTTCTTAATTTGATGTTTCCGGGAAAAAACATTTTGTCAGCACTTATTGTCATTATGTCTCTATTCAACAATTATTTTTGATATGGGCATTTATTGGAGGTGAAAGGATGTACTTATCACAAGGGGAAAGGGCATTTATTACCGGCAATGAAAAGGGTTTTTTCACGAGGATAAAGAGGAAGTTGAGCGGTTTTGATGACCTTTTTTTTTAGTGAAACCAGCTATTATCTGCAAAATGTATCAAGTAACATCTGAGGAAAGGAGAGGTCACAACGTATAGACATACTCTCTCTCCCCCATCGCTCCTAGACATTTTCTCTCTTTCTCTCTCTCTCTCTCTCTCTCTTTCCCCACTCTACTGCATAGTCGACTAGTTGTGTTTTAACATAAAGTAGGATACCTTTGGATTACAATTAGTGAAAACCTGCTGATGTGTAGTCGTACCGGACCGAAACCAGTCTTCATAGCAATGAGAGACATTCCATCGTCCAAAACACCACCGACAGGTGATGAACTTTATCGTTCAATAATGAAGAGTGTTATACCAGAACACAGATTTGATAAGTAAAAGGTAGTAATGCAACTTAGGCTATCCTATCTATAAAGGCTTTTAAACTCTAAATTTAAGGAATTTGTTTACCAGCAGATATTCACATGAGATTTTTGCATGCTCCTCAAGGATGTTTTGAAATATTCAATCCCATTTCCTGCAATCTGAGGCACACCTTTTTTTTTTTTAATACCTTTTTTTAAGTGTGCCAATGAAAATTACCCCTGTAGTTTTATAATTATACGTTATTCGATGATTCTGTTTTTTGAGAACGCCCGTAGATTTGGCCAAAACCCGTTCTAGATTTCAGGGCCTCAGCGGTCATCCAACTGTTACTACAGTATCTTCTCGATTTTGCACACGAACCGCAGATTCTAATTCCGCAATGAGTTTGCGAAAATTGCCTAATAAGATCCTAGCTCCGCGCCTGCATTAAAATATAAAGCTATGATGCTGACTAAGTTGTCGAAATAATTGATATATTGATGTCGTCGAGGAAAATGGCTATTTGCGCATACGCAAGTACTATATAGATAGTCCATAGGAAAAAACAATTTAGCCTTCGGCCCCGGGTTTAAAGGGTTACATTTTTAGATATTGGGACATTTAATTTCGTCGGTAATTGGTGGATAGTTTTGTCGGTAATCGTTGGCCTCTACACCCCCCCCCCCCCCCCCCCCCACTGAAAAAGGTCTCGCGACCTCGATCGACTTCAAGGCTTTGTGCATATCGAGAGTAACTTTCGCGTTCGGTGGTTTAGCAGTAGTATAGCATTCACTTCCGTACAAATAGAGTCAGCGGACTCGGCATTTAATTGCGGACGGAAGATTCGATCTTGGATGATTGCCTGTTGAAGGCTAGCAGTTACATCCGAAACGTCGCAATACCCCCTCGTTTGCTCTTCGTGTGACATCTGATCTAGCCGATGCAAAAAGGGTACTGCATAGTTATAATAACAATTTTTACAATTTGTTATCCTCCCCTTGGCATATCAAGGGTTATAGTGCATATTACGGAATGATTCAGGCTAGTAAATTTGAAGTAAAATACTTTGGAACATTAATCGATTCGAATAAAAATGAAAATTTGGGATGAAAAATGTGGAATCTGAATTCACTTACTTCTAAAGCCATACAACGCCAAACATTTCATGTAATACTCTTCGATGTCCAGGCTATTATTGAATTAAATTTATTTACCGTATTGATCCTTAAAGTTCAAACCCAGACTTACAGAACTAATCTTTGCTTGGGATATTTCAGTGCAATTATGGCTAACGTAGCTCGTAGGTTTTACTGTGTTTAGCCACTTCACTCAAGATCTTTTTGAGGGATATGCAGATATGATTACTATTTTTCTTTGATTAAAGACTCTTTCCGATCAAGAAATTACTATTTAGCTGGAAAATGGTAATCATCATCTACTTAGCTAAAAGACCGATAGAACTTATCGCGAACAGCCTCTGTCGATGGTTGCGCGCTTCGTGCAAAGGCCTCTGGAATCGAAAATGGGGCAAACTCGAAACCCTACTTTTAGAAGCCACACAACGCCATAGTTTCGTGTAATGCTTTTCGAATTAGTCTAAGCTATTATTAAATTGAATGTATTTACCATTTTGATCCTCAAACCTAGTTTAACACAGAACTAATCTTTGCGTGTGGGTATTTCACTTGAAATATTCAATCCAATATCCTGTAATTTGAAGCACCCATCAAAAAAACAAGGGTGTTAATTTTAACACCATCCAGGTATCTATATCGGAAAACACCAGCTGGTGTTATTTAATACCAGGGTTTGGAATTAATCAATTCAATTCCACTCTTGGTGTTGAAGTAATTCCGCCTTTGGTGTTAAAATCTAACACCATTATTTCAACTTGGTGTTAAAGTTCAATTCCAGTTTTGGTGTTAAAAAATCCAACACCATTTCTTTCAACACCAGTGGTGTGTAGAATTTAATCCTGATTTTTGTTTAATTAAAATCAATACCATTGATTTAATACTCAATTCAAAGAATCCTGCGAAGTCTGTTGGATTTAGTGGTAACAATTTTCTAGATTTTCTGTCTGCAGAACAAATGTTCACACTTAACGGCATGATTGCGGGGATGAAATAGGATATTCAGACCTTGACAAAAAATTCCATAACCACGATATCCCGAAGAGATTCTTGACAGCTAGCTCACACATGCGCATGCACGATATGACGTCATATCATATGACAACTGTCGTCCAATGATTTTGTTCGAATCCACTACCATATGCGCATGCGCAAGTTCAACACCATAACACCAAGACTCGGAACATCAACCTGTAATTAAATATTTTGACACTCTGTTGGTGTTGAACGAACGTGAACGGACGTGAAATTAACACCAATGGTGTTTTTTTTCTATTCCGTGCTGGTGTTAGAAATTTAACACCCTGGATTTTGCAGTGCACTGGAGACTTTTTTGTATACCTGTTTTTTAATTTTAAAAAAAGATGGTAAAAAGAATGGTATACGTGTGCCAATGAAAATAAAACCCATACATATAGTTTTGAAATATCTCAGCTAGCTGATGATACAACGATATTTGTTGATTCTGTGTTTTCAGGTGATCTTGCTATTAATAAAATATTTTTCTTTTGTAAGATTGCTGAACTGGAGTTCAATTTGGAAAACAGAAATTATGCGTTTCAATATTGATCTTAATGCAATAAAATGTTACATCATAGTTGACCGTAGACCTTTCAGACTGGAAACCATTTGAGCGCAGTTATACTACATTTGGCTATTTGGATGTCATTATTGTGAGCGTATAGCTTAATAATTATGATCCCTTCACCTAATGATTACAATATTGTATCAACACCTAGGCGAACCAAGGTTTATAGTAGAATTTTATGGAATGACCCGGGCTAGTAAAATTTGGAGCAAAATACTATAAAACATAAATCGATTGTACAAAAATGAAAAATTGGGATACAAAAGTAAAATCTGAAAATTACTTACTTAGTTCTAAATTTATGATAACAAAATTAGATCATTTTAATGCGATAATGAATCGATTGGTGTTTCAAAATGTACCCAATAGCATGTGAAGAAAAATCCCGACACACCTCTTTGTTTATAGGGAGAAATAATTTTATTGTGATATTGGCTGCTTTAAATACAGAAATAACGCATCTACTTATATAGCTGAAAGACCGATACTAAAATGCAATTTTTTTATCACCGTCGCTTAAATTAGCTTGCCAGGAGGGCCCCCTCCCCCCCCCCCCTCCCTTGAGAAAAAAATTATGTAAAAACACGTAAATTTTACCTTTTTGGGGGTGCTCATTCCCCCCCCCCCCCCCTAAGAAATCCTGGATCCGCGCCTGCCCCGTTTACATGTCACAGAGTAGGAAAACGGTTCCGTGCCTGCTTGCATGTATTTTGAGAGTCACAATGTGGGTTACCATTATACATGAAAAACATTTTGGATGGTTAAGGCTCATTCAGATATGATGAGCAAAACGGGTGTTTTTTATGATGACGTAAACTGTAATAGGCAGCACATTTCTGTATTTTATATAACAAAGAGCTCATTGAATACACGCAAATCCTTTGCTACGCGCAGTTGCCATTCATTTACGTTTTGCTTTGTGATACTAGCCTTGTTTATTTAGAAAAGCATTTGTTCTATTTTGTCCATTTATTGTTTCGTGCTAGGCGACAGCAGAGACCAATAGCTTAAAGGGATAGTTGAGTTCTGTTGCAGAGGGCGCTACACAAAATAATTTGTGGTGAGATAATGAAAAATTGAGTGTCAAATTTGAAAGAACAAACAATTTAAACGACAAAATCATCTCTGTTTCATCAAAATCGGTTCAGAGACGGCTAAAATATTCATAATTAAAAGATTTATAATACTTGTGTACCATCACAAATATTAGACAATTTAAAAAGCCGTTGTAAAAACGAATTAGCGCCCTTCTCAGCCAATGCCGATGTTAATTGGCTTTTTTTGTTGGCATTTTCGTGTTGGTTATATTACGCACAACCAGCCGGCCCATGTATTGTTATCTTTAATTAAATAATTAATTAACGGTCCCCGTATTTTTTTTTGTGGAGCTGAATTGATGTGATCGTATTGGCTAAATTTCACACACGTTTTGGGGTTTAAAATTACCTTCATAGCAATTTAGGTTCTAAAAGGCCACTGGAAATTTCATAGATAAGAATAAGTGCAATAACCATGCACTTTGAAGGCATTTGCGGTCTGAAAACAGAACTCAACCATCCCTTTAACTGCAGAAGAGAGTGCTCCTGAACATATGTAACAGGAGAGTAAGGCTTGTTAGCATATATAAAACGACAACAGTTCTAGGCTGCCAAGTTAATCTCATGCGGTAACGTAATGGTGTCATTGCCATTGTCATGCCACAAACATCTTGTATCAGCAAACATATCTTGTATCAGTTAACATCTTGTATCAGCAAAGTTTTCCACCAGGGGAAAAGGAAAATGGCCGCGTTTCGCATGTGGACGTGATTTGCGTCGAGAGCAGTTTTGAGCAGAATTTTATCACCGGTGACGAATATGTGTGACTTATAAACGGTAAATTCTATCAATTTCAACTCTTCTGTGATACTGTGTTAAACTTATAGTCAATATTACGAGCAGATTTATGCGTAATCATGGAGAATAACTCGCCACTCAGTAAGAAACTAAAGTTGAACAATGAGCACGCGGACTCAGCAGTTCCTCACCAGGCTTCCCCGGCAACCGCCGGGAACGTTACAGTGTGCGACCCCCCAGCGAAACGGAACATTCTCTCATCAGTTTCCCACTCTACCCCAGCGGCAGTAGCCGACCTATCAATGAACAAGCCACCACAATGGTTCGTACAATTCTTTGCTGATTTTGAGAATAGACAAGAGGCTCGTATTGAGTCACTTCTCGACAAAAAACTGGGTGACCTTACTTTTAAAGTCGCAGATCATGAAGAGAAGATCAAATGTCTGTCTTTTGAAGTTGATAATATGAAAGATGCTGTACAGGCCTTGCAAATAGAGAATGGAAAGCTGGAAAGCAAGTTAGACGATCTTGAAAATCGTTCTAGAAGAAATAATCTCGTAGTCTTTGGGATCCAGGAATCAGATAACAAGGAAGACTGCAGGAAGGTGATTCAAGATTTCATGCGTTTTGCAGAGGTGCCTGAGGATGTTATCAAGGATATTCAACGATGTCACCGTACACCATCATTTCGGCCCCAGGTAAAGGAGAATTCTCAACAATATCCCAGGAGGATCCACTTAGGTTTTGGCGCCTACACTGCGAAAGAGAGGGCCCGAAAAGCCTGCATTAAGAAGCTTAAGGCTACTACATCATTATACCAAGACCACAAGGTTTTCGTTGCGGAGGATCTCTCGCAACGTGTTCTCCAACTCAGAAAAGCTAAGGCTGGTTCATTCAAGCGTCTCAAGGAAGAGGGCAAAAGGCCTTTTTTCGTTTTTCCGGACAAGTTATGTCATAGGAATCCAGATGGAAAGATGATCATCGCTTAACTTTCTGCTGTCCTCCTTTTATGGGATAATATCATTCATGTGACACTCCAGTTTCATCCCTGATTATTATGTTTGTTTTATGACGTTCTGCTGAAGAATTCCTATATAGGTCTATGGAGATACACGTAGGTGTGAATTAATTGCTTCTGGCTATTTCACCGTGGAGTCTACAGCACTCAACATTTTTTATTCATCACATTATTTGAAAGTTTCTTACTTTGTTTGGAGAATATACATCCGTACGTTCATGTCATCTGTACAAAAGAACTTGCATTAACAAGCTAGTTGACAGTAACTTGGATGTTATTGACAGATGTCTAACTCTCCTTTATTTGGTGAGGGTGAACTTTTAAACATATAAGAGTGTAATTTAAGTTTATTTTACAAGATGTGGAGTTTAAGTGGCCCTGGTCAGTTACAATTTACAACAGTATAAAAGTTCTGTGCCATTTTCATTTTGTCTGTAATTCTTACTGTTTCTCCCTCTGACTCCAACAACACAAGACATTTTTTGTTATATGTTTGCAGAATGCTCTTTTCCTAGTTAGATTGGGAGTTCGAAAAGTCACTTTACCCTTTTTTCTGCTCAGAACTGTTCTGCATGCCTTTGCACTTTTGGTTTGGGCTGTTTTATGATTTGAAGCCTTTGCCGTTCGTTCTCGTGCAACCTTTTTCTCTTTTTTATTGTCTTAATCTTGTCGTTTTGATGATGCTTACATCTACATGTATGTCAATTACTTTTTTAATTTCAAATGATCATGCAGCAATCAGTATTTTGCAGCTTTGTTACATAGGACTGGTTTTTATGACCACAATTCTTATTTCAGTGTTATCTTCATCTACAAGTGTAGTGATTTGGTGTGTATTTATGTGTATATACCATGAATGTTAGGTTAGCTACTTTTAATTGTCGGGGTATACAAGATCATGTCAAAAGAAGAAAAATTTTTCATTACTTAAGATCAATTAATAGTGACATAATATTTTTACAAGAAACTCACTCTTCTAAATCAGATGAACAATTTTGGAAACAACAATGGGGTGAAAAAGCATGGTTTTCTAGCCACGCTTCAAATAGTAGAGGTGTAGCCATTTTGATTCGAAATCGGGTGTCATTGGTCCTTAACTCTTCTTTTATTGACCCCGATGGGAGATACCTGATTTTATCTGTTACCATTAATGAGGTACCTGTGATTTTAGTTAATCTCTATGGTCCAAATAATGATGACCCCAATTTTTTTCTTGAAGTTTTCAGTAAAGTGGATAAACTCGATTACACCTCCATTCTATGCGCTGGGGATTTTAATGCTGTTTTGGGGCCCATGGATTATCAAGGGGGTAGGGACACCCACTCAAATTTCAAATCAAAGGAAATGTTAATAACACTTATGGATGAATTTAATCTTTGTGACATTTGGCGCAGTTTTCATCCAAACCTGAAGCAATATACGAGACATCAAAAAAAACCTAGAGTGTTATCCAGGATTGATTTCATTCTTGTTTCTGATAATTTTGTTACCAATTGTTTGCAATCTAAAATAATCCCAGGAATCCAATCCGACCATTCCCTTGTTACATTAAATTTTAAAGGTGCTCAACCACTAAGGGGCCGAGGATTTTGGAAACTGAATTGCAAATATTTACATAATGATGCAGACTTTAGTAGAATTATCATTGACAAAATAGAAGATTTTAAATTAATTCATTCCAAAAGCGATTGCAATCCAAATATTTTATGGGACTCTTTAAAGTGCACCATTACTGGCATTTGTATAGAATATTGTACACGTAAAAAGAAGGAAAAGGATTTTGCAAAAAAATACCTTTTGGCGGAAATAGAAGATATAGAGAAAAAATTAAGTGCTGATTTAAATAACAATGAGCTTATTAATGAAAAGGATTTTTTAACCCAGGCTTTAAATGATATTTTAGATGTGGAAACCAAAGGTTTAATTATTCGCTCACGACTTCGATGGGCTGAAGAAGGAGAAAAAAGCTCCAAATATTTTTGTAATTTAGAAAAAAGAACTGGAGAGAAGAAAAGTATTTTCAAATTAAAGAATGAAGATGATGATATTATTGTTAATCAACACGCTATACTGGAGGAAATTAATTCATTTTATCAAACCCTTTACACAAAACACTGTGGTGACAATAATTCAGATAATGAAATGGAGGACTTTT